>JAQJVL010002720.1:0-84566 GCA_035578905.1 Stictocephala bisonia | reverse complement strand
CCCATGGATGGGGCTGCTGGCAGGTAGGTCATACCGTGGAGGAAGAGGACAGACAAGAACTCTGGATTTTTTACCACATTGTTTTAATACATCCTCCAAGTGGTCAAAGATGATGTTCTGTTTACCAGCATCAACATCATTAGTTCCTCCAAGCAGAACATAGCAGTGGTCTGGGGGTGGATCAGAGGTGGGAGCTATTGGTAGAAGTCCGGCATTGGGTTTACAAATCCCTGTCACTCTGGTGGTTTCAGTGATGCCTCGTCTTACGTTCTCAGCTAGGTGGCGAGCATGACTATCACCAATTATTGAGACGTTGCGGAATTTGATGGCTACATTTTTATTTGTTGCTATTAAATCTGAACACTTTTTACGTTTTAGATTCTTTGTTTCCTTGTTATTTCTTGATTTTGAACTTGGTGGTTTTTTATAGACAACAGTTTTGCATTTATTTTCAGGCGGTGCATCCATTACTGTCTTCAGTTATTAGCTATGGAATACACCAAAAATAATAAATAGAACTAGTGATACTAATTATACATTAGTAAGACGCCGACCGTTACGATATGGGCGAATATGAGCAGCGAATGAGTGAGGATGAACGGGTGTAGAAATTGTTACTAAGGTCGACTGTTCCTCAGAAAGAGATATTTATCAATAGCCCAATAGCCACGGTAACTAAGTGACCTACACCTTTACGTGGAATCAGAACCACTTAGTGTTGGACACTCAATTCTATTCCCTACACAACATCTGAACTTTGACTATCATCCAACATGGACACAACCCAGACTTCTCTAGTATTGTCCACGTCAATGGCAACCGTTGAGCGGACGACGTGTGGATATTGAAGAAGATCGATCATATCCTTTCGCCTACAATCTCTTCAACACTTTGTCCTCAAATAGGTGGATTACAACACTGCACCACATTGATCACGTATATTGACTCACCCAACTACCAGTACACGTACGGTGATACTGATCCATCCACTCACACTTTAAAAAAATGCCCCGGTAATACATATGTGTGTTTTTTTCATACAAACTTTCTAGAAAAATATATATAGGAAAACATGAATTACGACATTTTACACTTTGATGGGAGTTATTCAATTCCAAACGAAGATAATTCATACGTTTCCATATTTGTGACAAAAAATCGAACTTCATTTTTGCACAATCAAGCTGTAACCAAGACAGAAATATAACTGACACACTTTACGGTCACAAAGAATCAACACACGAGACCTGGGGGTGATGCAATACCGGCAACCGTTGGCTTCAGCGTTATTGGGGATGACTCGATGTCCATGGCTTCTCCAACGTCACCTGAGCGACTTAACTAATCAGTCTCACAACAACATTACACTTACACAATAACAAAGTTCATATAACTTAAGTACAATGCTGATATAAGGCACCTTACTATGTAAGATGTGGTCTCATGTCGACATAAACTGTTTATATTGCTAGTTTGAATAGACGTAATTTGTGATCTCGTGAAATTAACAGCATTTTTGTTAGACAATTAATAATTTACTTGGTTAGTATTTTGAAACTTATTCTTAGCTTAGTAAGTTTAATAATTTAACGATCCCACAATCCCTTAAAAAGATACGTGGGTGATAAAGGTGGGATAACTTACCGATACCAATAGAAACTCTCAAACATAGCTCAAACAGTCTCACCTGTAACAATAATAAGTAATTGATCATAATTCAGTATAAACATGGATTATAAGATGAGATGGAAAACAAATAATAAAAATTCGACAATGAAGAAAATAAGAGGGCCTACACTAATAAATTTTGAAATTTTAAAAATTAAGCCACCCTTCTATATATGAACGTAGAGTGATGGCTCTCTCACCCACCTATACAAGTACGGTAGTGATGACCCTCCCACCCACTCTTACACGTACGGAATTGATGGCCCGCTCACTCTCCTATACGCGTAAGGTAGTGATGACCATCCCACCAACCTTACACGTACATTATTAAAGGTTCTCTCACCGACCCATGCATATACAGTAGTGATGGCTCTCTCATCCAACCATAAACGTTCAGTAGTAATGGCCCTCTCACCCACCCATACACGTACGGTATTAATTACCCTTCAACCCACCCATACACATACAGTATTGATGGCCCTCTCACCCACCCATACACATACAGTAGTGATGGCCCTTTCACCCACCCATACACGTACTGTAGTAATGGCCCTCTCACCCACGCATACACGTACGGTATTGATGACCCTCCAACCACCCATACACGTACGGTAGTGATGACCCTCTCTCCCACTCCTGCACCTACGGTAGTGATGACCCTCTCTCACACCTATTCATGTACGGTAGTGATGACCCTCTTTACCACCCATACACGTACAGTAGTAATGGCCCTCTCACCCACCCATACACGTACGGTAATGGGTGGGGTGTAAAATGTATTGGCCCACCAACCCACCTATACACGAACGGTAGCGTGTACTGGTGCAAGGGTCACCACAGAATATGTATTGTAGTACGTAGTGCTACATTTCTCACACGCTTAGTACAACCATAATCAATCTTACTACCTTCCTAAACCAAATGGATGACCACTGTACGTGTATGGGTGGGTAAGTACAATCTTGTCTGCCTTTTCATCTATTGCGCATGTATATGACTTGGTCATTACCATGATGCTCGACATTGTCAATAGTTTGTAAATAAAGTCTACTAAAATATACAACCAATAATTTAAGTGTAGGGGACCCAACAAGGAAGCGGCTTGACAACAATGTTATTTGTAATAAAAGAGACACTGTTGACAGTGGTGAAGGGAACTGCTGATTGGTGGCAAATGGACGGGCTCAGCATCATGCCACTATTGGACAAGAGATTGCGTCAGCACACATAACAAGATCAGCTTGAGTCACCTGAGCGTGTGGATGTCAGCAAGCACATAAATTCTATTATGTGTCACGGAAATATAACTGAGGCTGCTTATATATCCTACATATCGATCTTTGACGTCAACATATTTCAAATGTGTCCATTAAGTATTTAATTTAAGCAATAAGGCGATCCCACTCTGGGCTATTGTTAACTTTATTTACTCTCGCTAAATTAATAAATTACACAATACAATTCGAGATATTCACAAAATATAAACAACCAGACATTATTGTATACCTTGATTTTAACCCACTCTTAATTAAAGTGATTATTGTCACTTAACACGTACGAGTTTGTTTAACATTTGTCATTGTTTATTGCTTATCACTTCACTGCCACTTTAACTTCAGGATGAAGACTCTCACTGCCACTGCCATTGACTCTGTAGTATGTCACTTCGTAGTGACAATAATTAGTCAGACGAGGAGTGTCTTTGTAAAAGGCGCCATCGCAATCTAGAGGGTACCAAAAGTGTGATTTGGATCAGTCCAGACGACATGACAGATTGTTCACACCTAAAGACTAATTAACTGTCATTCTTGCATCATCTAAGGGCAACTGGATTGGCCAAATAACCATAAGTGCCTGCTACACCCCACCGCTACCTCCCAGTTCGGCAAGGTCCGCAACAATATGATTAACTTCAGATAGGTGTCGGGGGGGATAAATCGGTAAAGGTTTTTGCGGCTACATCACTAACATAACACATTCATCTAATAAGTGTAAAATCCTACTTTGTATTTGTCTATACCGCTATCGGTGATTTAAAGAATGGAACATAGATTTAATGAGGGGATTTAATTTATTGAAATGTATTCTAATTACATCATTTGATAGGTTTGCCATTTATGAACAAAATCTGTCATTGAATCACGATCAAATTAAGTTGAATATTTCCCTTTAATTAAAGACTTGAATTTAAAAATAAATAGTAGGATTAAGCCTTTTGATATCCGCAAAATATTCCAGTTTTCTAAACGAGTCGAAACAGTATAAGTAGCAAAATGCGATTTCAGAGAAAACTTTCCTTAATCGAATCAAATGTCAACAACTTCAACGTGATGTTAGTAACCTCATGAATTATAGTATTTTACGTCAATAAAATCCTTTTTCACTAATCACTATAAAAACAATTCACATTGCTTAGAACGGGAAAGATGCAACATTGAAACACAGTAAGCATGGCGTCCATGGCTTGTTAAAAAGAACGTGCTTTTGTTTTGTACGCTCATTGCACTACCATGTGTGTCTGGAGTAGTACGTCCATCAAATGTGTCAGGGCCTGGCGGTCACTGACCAAGGTATACTTCAAGGCAACTGGGACACTGACGAGTTAAGTAGTACTAGTGCTGGTAGCCGTTTTGAACGGTGGGTGTCTGGAGTAGTACGTCCATCAAATGTGTCAGGGCCTGGCGGTCACTGACCAAGGTATACCTCAAGGCAACTGGGACACTGACGAGTTAAGTAGTACTAGTGCTGGTAGCAGTTTTGAACCATGTGTGTCTGGAGTAGTACGTCCATCAAATGTGTCAGGGCCTGGCGGTGACTGACCAAGGTGTACCCCAAGGCAACTGAGACATTGACGAGTTAAGTAGTACTAGTGCTGGTAGCCGTTTTGAACGGTGGGTGTCTGGAGTAGTACGTCCATCAAATGTGTCAGGGCCTGGCGGTCACTGACCAAGGTATACCTCAAGGCAACTGGGACACTGACGAGTTAAGTAGTACTAGTGATGGCAGCAGTTTTGAACCATGTGTGTCTGGAGTAGTACGTCCATCAAATGTGTCAGGGCCTGGCGGTCACTGACCAAGGTGTACCTCAAGGCAACTGGGACATTGACGAGCTAAGTAGTACTAGTGATGGCAGCAGTTTTGAACCATGTGTGTCTGGAGTAGTGCATCCATCAAGTGTGTCAGGGCCTGGCGGTCACTGACCAAAGTATACCCCAATGCCACTAGGACATTGACGAGCTAAGTAGTATTTCATATACTCGGTGGAACTAAACAAAAGTACCTAATTTGCCCTACTACAAATAACGTGTATGTTACTAAAAATACTAATAACAAGTATAAACAATAAGTGTCTTTTCTCTGTCGGTCTCCACCTACCATCGCGCTGTGCACTTTACAGTATTCAGGTGTTATAACCTTGTTAGGAGACATATCTCGAATAGTAAAAATCCACTGACACACAAAACAACATCCTCACAAGCCTTCCTAAGAGGGCTCTAAAGGGAAAGAAAATATAGAAGTCATGCGACACTGGCAATAGAAGTTGGAACTACGTCCATTTTTTTTTAGACAAAGAAGTTTAATTCGCCGGACAGAGTTCAAAATAGTTCCTTGAAAAATTACCGATATAGTAAGTTTTTGTAGTATTTTCAACCGGAAACCCCAGTTACCCCTCCCTCCCACCTGCCGCATCCTCAGTTGGCTACGGCCGACCTTCTCTGAATTTATGTTGAACAGAGAGGCCAATTATTCTTTTCATCAACTGTCAATTTTCCAGTCAGTACCGGTATTGCTGCTGAATTTTATTTCTTAACATGTTTTTATGTAATGTTGTTTTTGTAAAAAATAGTAATATTTGTCTAGAAAAGTAAACTTTTACAGTGAAATCAAATTATTCACTGATAAAATTACTACTTGAAACGTTTTCCAAAATTATAATTCTTGTTAAAATCTTTTTATTCTCAAACCGGTTAAAATTTAACATAGTTAGACATAGGCTCTCATACTTATATTCTACAATTGAAAAACAATTGAAGAGTTTGATTTATAAACATAAAGATGTGCTTTACTAAAAACTATGTAAATTACGTTACAAAGCGTGGTTTTTGTAAATATTCTTTAAAGCTGTTGGATTGTGCTCTAAATATTGGTTTTTATGTGATTAAATAATTAATAAAAGGCATAAATTTGCAAATAAATTTCTATTTCTTATCTTTTTATGTTCGATTAAAGACTAAAACAAAATAATATTATATGAACACCCCAACAATTCTCAAAATACGCTTAAAGCATTGCTTTACTGAAAACTAAATAAAACACGTTAAAAAGTAATAGTAAAAAATACCGCCTGTCAATTTATTTTACTTTTTATAGTTTTGTACGGTTTATTAATTATTTTTAACAAAATAAAAAATTATTTCACAAACTATCACATGTTAGTTTTGTGGCAATTGCAACATAACACACTAATTTCCATACATTAAAAAATAATTTAAATGTAGCCACTTTTTTATTTGCTTCTGAAGTATGCTGAATGAATTACTACAAAACATGAAAATAACACTACGGGGACAATTTGGTTTCAAAAAGCAGACCTTTTTGTTACAACAAACATTTTCGCGGACAGAGACAAAAACCGAAGCTAACCGTATGAGTGATATCAATTATAATTAAAATAATATATTATAATCTTGCTCAATTTTCCCGTTGCCATGAGAAAAGCAATTATTTTATTTCAACAATAGTTCTTACACAATTACTTTTTAAAATTTTTAGTTTTACTGATAAATATTTCACAGTATTTTAGGAGTGATTAATTTAATATGATTCAATTAGGGCTACAGAAATTACTAAGTATAACGATTTTGTTTTAAAACACGACTGTTACAAATAACCAACAATCAAAACAGAGAAACCAACAGAGAATCTGCTGCGAGCATATATCAATTTCGAACATATAACTTTAGACGTTCAAAGCAGATTGGGCTCACCTATCTGACAGTAGTTTGGCCTCATAAACATCTATGTTCGGGGTAGTTTAGGCTCACGTAGTCTACCAGTTTGACCTCAGCAATTCACACAGTACTTTGGTCTCAGTTTTTTTATATGAGTACAGTAGTTTGTCCTCACCTGTCTAAGCAGTTTGGACTCATCCACAGTATATAAGCGCTAAACACTTATACCAATGAATGTATGTGTCGTTTATAGGGTATGATTTTATTGCTTGGATTAAAGCTGATGTTAAAACATATTAAGAATATTTAGATATTTAGAAACAAACCTGTGATTACCTGGGTAGTATTCTTGGTCCTCTATGGTAATATCTCTGATTACCTAGGGTAGCACCACCATTGATCATTTTGCTTATTATATGTGATTTGAGTAGCTCCCATTGTCAACTTGGATAGAATTTGTGATTATCTTCAGTATAAACCGTGGTCAACTTGGTTACTATCTGTGATTAATCTTAGGCATCACCCTTGGTTAACTTGGGTAGTAACTGTAATTACCTTGTGTATCACCAGTGATCACTTTGGGTAATATCTGTCATTACCTTGGGTAGCTTCCATGGTCAACTTCGATAGTACTTGTGATTACCTTTGGTAGCATCCATGATCAACTTGAGTAGCCACCCATGATTACCTTGGGTAGTACTTGTGGTTAACTTAAATAGTACCTGTGATTACTTTGGGTAGGATCCTATTCCTATGTGACTTGGTAAGCCACTCATGATCCCTTGGATAGAGCCTGTGGTCAACTTAGGTACGACCTACAATTATTTTAGGTAGAACACGCGGTCAATTTGGGTAGTCACCCATAATTACGGTGGTGAACTTATTTAGTGCCTGTGATTACCTTGGGTAAGACCCGTGGTCAACGAGAGTAGCCATCCCTGATTACCTTGGGTAGCATCCATGATAAACTTGAGTAGCCACTCGTGATAACCTCGGGTAGCACCCGTGGTCAACTCGGATAGTACCTGTGATTACTTTGCGCAGGACCCGTGGTCAACTTGAGAAGCCATCCGTGATTACTTTGAGTAGAGTCTGTGGTCAACTTAGTAGGTAGGCCCTCTAATAATCTTAGGTATAACACGGTCAATTTAGGTAGCCACCCATAATTACTTTGAGTAGCATCCTTGGTGACTGAACTTGTTTAATCACCAGTGATTACGTTGGTCAGCACCTGTGGTCTACTTGACTAGCCACTCATTGTTGACTAGCCACGAGTACTAGCCAAGTCAATGACCAAGTTTATTACAGGTACTACACGAGTTGATCATTAGTGTTAGTTAGCCATGTTGATCATGGGTGCTAGCCAATTCCATCAAGATGACTACCCAAGTTGATAAGTGTGGCTGCCACAAGTTGATCACGAGCTACCCAATTAGGTCAGTGGATACTCAAGTAATTGAAAGTGCATTAAATTAATACACAATCAAACCGATCAGAACATCTTATTTGAGCAATTTAATAATAGTTTAACAATTTTATTTCAATACACAAGAGAACGTCACAGAATGCAAATTTCATACAGTATAATAATTATACTGTATTTATAAAAAATAAGTGCAATATTTAGGCTACGAATATGGTGATCGATTTCGGTAAACCAAGTTTACCTTAATCGGTCACCATTATATTTGTTCAGTTTATATTAATATTTTATTAAATTCATCTACCAACACGTACTATGCTAATTAAGAAACCTTTTTCAAATTCGTATTTTATTATTTTTCTTCACATTACACAATGTTTAAATATCACTTGTGTCAAGTTTTACCGTTCTAAGTCTTCTCATTGGCTGTTCAACGGAATACACCAGGAGTGGTACGAGGTTCCCAAACACTACCTTGCCCCATGACTTCAAAGTTCTCAAAAGGATTGCCGCCCCGCCCCGCCCCGTCCCCCGGCTGTCATATTGTTCTGTCCGTGTTACCGTTTAGGAAAAATATTTGCTTAGAAGTTATATACCTTGTTATAAAATTACAAATAGAATTTTTTCTACCTCAACATTAATGAACTATAATAAATTAATAGTAACCAGTTAACGTTACTGTATTTTTATTTTTAAAATAAAATAAAGGTCAATAGAGACAGTGACTTAGAATTACTTATTGCTTCGATCAAGCAGGAATTATTGAATTAATATTTTTACTGTACGCATTCGTTAATGTATTTTATATGATTTATTTCATAGACATGTTGTATATAGATGATTACTACAGTATTTGTCATGACATAATAAATATTGTGCACTGTCATTACGAATAAACGTTTTATGCTTTACTTTGTGGTTAGATTATATCAGGAACCACATGGGAACACACGTTTTAATTTAAACGAAATAAGCCATACAAAAGTGAATAGACTAACTCTATGTTTGTAAATCAGTCTGTAAAATAATACTGATATCAGTTATCGTAGACCTACTACATTGCATCCATCGATGTTAAGTTAAATGAAGAAAGGTTTTTATGAATGAAGTAGTGAAATCCATCCGCGACTAAGAAGTTCAGGTTTTCGCCACTTGGATCTCACGAATCACCGCATATTTTAGCAATAAATTACCATGCAGGCTTTTGCGCGGTCCTATATTGCAGCTGAAGTTTTAAAGATATGGATCTGAAACCAAAACTTAATTGTAACTAGATAAATTTCTGACTCAAATCGCTTTTCAAAATTTCGATAACAGTTCCAGTTTTATTTTGGCACTAGTTTGAATATTGGATAACTTCAATAACCTATAAAATCGAAATGAAGGAGAATTCGAAAATTTTAAAAAGTGATTTGAGTCAGAAATGTCTTTGTCTTTAAATAGATTTATAATTTTACGTCAATAAATAAAGGCAGTATCTTGGACCGCACAAAGCAGTTTTTACGCTTCCCAGAGCGGGGGTTTAGAGCCCTCTTAAGTGTTATATTTCATGTTAAGTCAGTTTAAAGGTTAATCTTAGCTAAACGAATACACAAAAAAATGCTATACACGTGGATTTTGCCTATATTATATACAAACACAGATTACATATATTTAAAAAAGACATCACACACAAAAATGGACTTAGTGTGTCACTATTTAAACGATAATGGAGAGGTCTAATTAAGTTCGCTAATTTTAAAAACTAGAAGCATAATTTGCAAATTGTATATCAGCAGATTTTGATAGTTCAAAATTAATGAGTGCTGGTGTGAAACAGTTTTTAGGCTCTGTTAAACCAAAATAAAAGTTAAAGTTTTTTTTTAACTAGGCGAAGTTAGGCCTAAAAAGCCCCCTCTAACACTTAACCTGGGGACCAACAGCTTTATGTGACTTCTGAACCATGGAGTGACGGGGGAAAAACTGTTAATGGTCTTATTGGAAATCAAAGTCGAACTGACTGCGTGGCAAGCCACCACCTTAGCCCCTTAGCTACGGCCGCTCCAATTGCTCATTGTCTAAATGAACAGTAATAGCTAGCATAAAAAAGGCAATTTAGGAATCTTAAGAAAAATAACAATCTAGGACAGCAAAAAGTGCTGTAAATCGCATTTCAGAAGTCTTGGTTGCAACTTTCATCTTCCTAAGTTGTTTAAGTTTATTTGAACAATTAGTGTTCCTTGTTAGTGGGTTAGTATAACTTCAATTAGAACACACTGTAATAAGTGAGTGGTTAATCCATGATGTTAGCCAAAATTATAACAACACCAAAGTAATACTGTCATAAAAAGAAATAAAAACTGAGGAATTAACAGAAGTACCAAACCACTGATAATATTTCTGGATCATATTAATTTATTTGTTTTTAACTCACTAAATAAGTTAACATTTTCAGGAATGTTGCCAATTCCGATATAGATTTTTATAGAACACCTTTAGTTGTAAGTATAGAATACCTATAGAATGAGATGTCATTTATACTTACAATTTTGAGCTTCCCCACGCATCTCGTATTCTAATGGTGAGATCAAGAGCTTCCTCAAAAAACATTTTATACCTTATAAATGGAGCAGTATTTTAAATATATATGTAATATTAATTACATTATACTTTATAAACAAGGAACTAGTGTTTTTTTCTACTGGTACACCAAAAAGCTCACACCTTTTTTTTAAGTCCAAAATAACTACTTTGTGTTAGTGTACTGGATTTTATAGAATAGGTAGCACCAAAACAATTTAACTGATTTAAAATTGTGTTTTATGTTTACAGGAAAGTTTGTTCTGTGGAGCCGATCTGGATTTAAAAAGAAAGATTAGACAAATAATAAGTTTTTGTAGGCACTGCATTTGTAGGGTGTATTATCGCTTGACACTTCACATAAGAATTTTAGACTGAATATATTGTCATTTCCCAATAAACGATATATGTGAAACCCTACCATTTATTATTGAGTTTTCCTAGTTTATATAGAAATAAAACTAAAAACTATTGCTATTAATTAATTAACATGAGATCCACAGATGCAAGATAAGCATTTAATCATCAGTGTAACATCAATTTATACCAATTCCAGGCACATGTCTTGAACAGGTATATCTAGTAAAATTGTAAAACAGTAACGTTATATAAGTTACTTACTGTTACTATAAGTTACAATACTAGATTATAAGTAAAGTATTGTTACTTTGTTATGGCTACAAAACTTAAAAACAGACGGGTAAAACTTCCTACTTTGCTCTAAGTCGTTAGTGGTACGATTTTCATGGCCTTTTCACAAATTTTCTGCGCTCGAACCTTGATCTCATGAATGAACTTTACGCTCCGCTTTAATGTTGGAAGGTGGTAGTAGTAACTAATAACACAGGAAATGCCATTTAACAAGTTGAAAATACAGTACTCTCGGAAGGCAGGACTAATGTGGTGAACGACCAGACCGAATTCAAATTATCAGAATTTTCTTGAGGTTGGGATGACTCAGCAATTCTATGATTATGGCAAACACTATGAAAATATATGTTTGAATTTATGTGCTTGTAAAAGAATGAGCTTTTAGAAATGATATATTCAGTTCAGCGCCATCCGATTTGTATAACCATTCACTCAGCTGAAAAGGCAGGTGGCATTTGAGAGGACTGAGGTAGGGAAAGAACGCAGGTCTCAACTCACTAGAAAGCAGTGGCATGGCACCGATTATACTGCTTTAGTATACATCTATGGATGGCATTTCAAAGGCAAGACGTGTAGTCTGACTTTCCTTGATTCTCCCACCTTCCCCATTTTTTCACTGGTCTGATCAATTGCATGACATAAATTTTGACATAGGTATTGCATGATTAAACTCAGAGGTTTAATAAACATAAGAAATAATGAACGGAAAAACAAAAACATTTTGGATTTCATTTTAAACAAGATAAGGAATGGAAATTTAATTTCTATAGTTTAATCAGTAAAAACCTTGTTTATCACTCCTTTCCTTTCAATACGAAAAACAAAAACACAACACAGGAACTACGACAATGACAAATTGATTTCATGACTTTATTGTATTGAGATAGTACAATGTTGCATGCCTGGTGTCTGACAACGCAACATATTCAAATTTTCTGTTAGTGCAGGCTGATATTGTAAATATGAAGGCACAAAAAGACAGTGAGAGCTCAGAACAGTGGCATCAGTTCTTTCGCATTAGATGCCAAAAGTCACCTGATTTGTGGTTCTTCAGTTGGGTTTGTCTGGCACAATAACTTAAACTTGGCTGACTTGCCCAGTCACTTAGTAGCTCCTCACCTGAAGAAAATAGTGCAAGTGGCACAGAAAATTTGTGCAAATGTGATTCTATTATATTAGTTTATTCCTACTACTTTGGTGCAAGTGAACTCGTCTTCTAAGGTAGGTTTGCTGATGTCCTATCTCTAGTAATATAGTAATTCCTAGTGCCCATTAACCTAACCTAAAATTTGTAATATTTGTTAGTAATATGGTTAGTAGCAGCACAGCCTTGCGCCCAAATGAATTGTTCAATCATTGGTGAGGTGCAAGGAAATAAAATAAATACAGGCAAAATAGAAAAATATCGCTGCCATTTTTTTTTCAACACGGCAGTCAATTTTTTTTTTTTTTAAGAGCACCCTATATTTTATGATTGTTTTAGATAGAAATATTTGGTTAGGTTAAAGGGGACTAGTATAGAAATATTAGATTAGGCCAGGAAATAGTACATTCATTAGGAGAGATAGGACATCAACAAACTTACCTTAGAAGTCCTACTAACACCACAGTAGTAGTAGTGCACAAATTTACAGTGCCACTGGCACTTTTTTCAGGTGAGTAATTAGAAAGGGTTAGTGCTGTCTCTATCTACTGACCTGAAGAAAGTGCTAGTGGCACTGAACATTTGTGCACATGTGATTATTTTGTATTTGTTTACTACTACTACTGTGATGTTAGTGGACTTGTCTTCTAAGTCAAGTTTGCTGATGTCCTATAATGAGTTTAAATAGGAATAGTAATTTGAAGACACTTTTTATTCTTGGCAGTTTTTCGATATTTTGCTTGATAACGTAGACATGTGAGAGCTCAAAATTTCAGATTTCTTATGGAACTCGCCATTGAAATAACAGTTTTTGAAAATATACATTAAAAAAATATTTGATCTGTAGACGTTACAAAAGTATTTGAAAATGTATGCCTAGCAATTCTTTTTTACAATTTAACATACACAGAAATTTAAGCAAATATGTTACTATTTTTCACAGATAAATTAATGTTGTGGGTACTGTTACCATTACCAGCTGTTGAGTTAACTTCTAATACATCTATCAATCTATATTGGCCCGTGACTTCCTGTGATATTCCCCACTTTGAACATACTTTTCTTGCTTGACTAAAGACTTTTTCGAAGGACCAAACACTCTTCGACTTCTTCGGTCACTTTCAACAAAGCATTTCCGAGTAGATCAAGCTGTCAGGGGGGGGATGCTCATTAAATCTACAGATTCAGATTTTAAAGGATTTTGATGAGATATTTATTTCTTCCAATGTACACTAGACACTCAGAAGCAAAACAAAACTAAAAGATTCTAACTTTTCCTGAGGCCCTCTGCCCCATTCTTTTCATTGGACTTTTTGCTTGTCGAAATTATTTTATTTAATACTTTGATTACACGATAAAACCTCTCCTTCAAAGCGAAAACGGCTTTATACTTCCTGGCCCAATGTGTGGGATTTAAATTCTTTAATGTTACATTAGTCGTAGAAACAATATCATTATTTATAAAATCTGGCAAGACGTTAAGCTCTTGCCACCAAAAAAGTTGCATGCTGTGAGCGAAAGAGTTATAAACATTTTGTACAGTCTCAAAGAATTGTGCTATTTCTCGATTGCAATCAACGGCATCTTTAACACTTTGGAGACCGAATGACTATATTTCGTCATTTACGTTTTTTTCCTTGAGGACCGAAATAACCAAATATGGTCATTACTAAAATTCACGTTGAGGACCAAATGACGATATCTCGTCATTCGAAGTTTGTTACATATAACATCAAATTTACCGCTTACGATAACTTTTATGTCTTTGTGATGGTACGCAGACGTTCAGGAGTACTTTTTTTAACATCTGGAGCCAGCTGTTGGAATATAATGTCAATGAAAAGAACTGACAATAATAGAAAGAGTTAATTTTAACAGACGAATCTGACATTATTAACAAAATATTTCATGTTACATATTTTTTTTCGATGGATTGTTTTAATTTTTTTCTTTGTTTGTAGGTGATTAAGTTTAGACTTCAATAAAATAGTTTCACACAAGTAAAGTATTTTTTGTTTACGAGCTCTAAGCATAAAAAACTTTTAAACAAAATACATTTTATTAACAGAATATAAATATTTATAAATTATGAGATGACTTTTTGGACATTTATTTTGATAAAGTACTCAATTACAAACATTCTGGTCAAAGAAGAATCCGATAAATCTGCTATATCGGATTCCTAGCGGTTAAAAAATACCACAGTGGTCGTAAAAGTGATAGGAAGTCAAAGAAGAATCCGATAAATCTGCTATATCGGATTCCTAGCGGTTAAAAAATACCACAGTGGTCGTAAAAGTGATAGGAACAGTTTTTAGAGCAATAGAATAGTTATCAATCGGTGGTGAAGTAACGGAAAAGATCATACATAAATATTTTTGAGGAAACGAAGATTAATGATGAAGTTTGAGAGGTTTATTATACGTCCCCAAAACGTCAGTATATTTTTAATTTTCTTGCATCCTCTTTGGGGGCCTCGGTTGCCCCAGCCTAGCTACGGGTCTGAAAGCTGTGTTAAACAACTACTAAAACATTAATTAAAAACCCCGAACATTTTATTGTAACTGTATTTGTCTATCCACATATGAAAAGTCTAGTTTTAGGAAGGCAAATGGAAAATGTTAATTTGAAATATTCATAACCATAACTATGTGACCTTTTTAAAACTCTAAATCTTTAGACATTTTTTAAATTTGCATTCATTTATAGAATTGACCTAATTAACACTTGAATATTTTAAGAGAAAACGCTTTAGCCTCTGTGACTACAATATTGGAAAATTTACAATAAAAATGTAACAGTTAAATCAGAATCAATTAAAAGTTGCAATATAAATTCAATGAGAGTTTAATTACCTTGGAAGACAAGAAGAAGACACATAGTGTCCATCGATCTAGACACACCTTGGAACACAAGAAGAAGACACATAGTGTCCATCAATCTAGACACACCTTGGAACACAAGAAGAAGACACATAGTGTCCATCAATCTAGACACACCTTGGAACACAAGAAGAAGACACATAGTGTCCATCAATCTAGACACACCTTGGAACACAAGAAGAAGACACATAGTGTCCATCGATCTAGACACACCTTGGAACACAAGAAGAAGACACATAGTGTCCATCGATCTAGACACACCTTGGAACACAAGAAGAAGACACATAGTGTCCATCGATCTAGACACACCTTGGAACACAAGAAGAAGACACATAGTGTCCATCAATCTAGACACACCTTGGAACACAAGAAGAAGACACATAGTGTCCATCGATCTAGACACACCTTGGAACACAAGAAGAAGACACATAGTGTCCATCGATCTAGACACACCTTGGAACACAAGAAGAAGACACATAGTGTCCATCGATCTAGACACACCTTGGAACACAAGAAGAAGACACATAGTGTCCATCGATCTAGACACACCTTGGAAGACAAGAAGAAGACACATAGTGTCCATCGATCTAGACACACCTTGGAACACAAGAAGAAGACACATAGTGTCCATCGATCTAGACACACCTTGGAACACAAGAAGAAGACACATAGTGTCCATCGATCTAGACACACCTTGGAAGACAAGAAGAAGACACATAGTGTCCATCGATCTAGACACACCTTGGAACACAAGAAGAAGACACATAGTGTCCATCGATCTAGACACACCTTGGAACACAAGAAGAAGACACATAGTGTCCATCGATCTAGACACACCTTGGAAGACAAGAAGAAGACACATAGTGTCCATCGATCTAGACACACCTTGGAACACAAGAAGAAGACACATAGTGTCCATCGATCTAGACACACCTTGGAAGACAAGAAGAAGACACATAGTGTCCATCGATCTAGACACACCTTGGAACACAAGAAGAAGACACATAGTGTCCATCGATCTAGACACACCTTGGAACACAAGAAGAAGACACATAGTGTCCATCGATCTAGACACACCTTGGAACACAAGAAGAAGACACATAGTGTCCATCGATCTAGACACACCTTGGAACACAAGAAGAAGACACATAGTGTCCATTGATCTAGACACACCTTGGAACACAAGAAGAAGACACATCGTGTCCATCGATCTAGACACACCTTGGAACACAAGAAGAAGACACATAGTGTCCATCGATCTAGACACACCTTGGAACACAAGAAGAAGACACATAGTGTCCATCGATCTAGACACACCTTGGAACACAAGAAGAAGACACATAGTGTCCATCGATCTAGACACACCTTGGAACACAAGAAGAAGACACATAGTGTCCATCGATCTAGACACACCTTGGAACACAAGAAGAAGACACATAGTGTCCATCGATCTAGACACACCTTGGAACACAAGAAGAAGACACATAGTGTCCATCGATCTAGACACACCTTGGAACACAAGAAGAAGACACATAGTGTCCATCGATCTAGACACACCTTGAAACACAAGAAGAAGACACATAGTGTCCATCAATCTAGACACACCTTGGAACACAAGAAGAAGACACATAGTGTCCATCGATCTAGACACACCTTGGAATACAAGAAGAAGACACATCGTGTCCATCGATCTAGACACACCTTGGAACACAAGAAGAAGACACATAGTGTCCATCAATCTAGACACACCTTGGAACACAAGAAGAAGACACATAGTGTCCATCGATCTAGACACACCTTGGAACACAAGAAGAAGACACATAGTGTCCATCGATCTAGACACACCTTGGAACACAAGAAGAAGACACATAGTGTCCATCGATCTAGACACACCTTGGAACACAAGAAGAAGACACATAGTGTCCATCGATCTAGACACACCTTGGAACACAAGAAGAAGACACATAGTGTCCATCGATCTAGACACACCTTGGAACACAAGAAGAAGACACATAGTGTCCATCGATCTAGACACACCTTGGAACACAAGAAGAAGACACATAGTGTCCATCGATCTAGACACACCTTGGAACACAAGAAGAAGACACATAGTGTCCATCGATCTAGACACACCTTGGAACACAAGAAGAAGACACATAGTGTCCATCGATCTAGACACACCTTGGAACACAAGAAGAAGACACATAGTGTCCATCGATCTAGACACACCTTGGAACACAAGAAGAAGACACATAGTGTCCATCGATCTAGACACACCTTGGAACACAAGAAGAAGACACATAGTGTCCATCGATCTAGACACACCTTGGAACACAAGAAGAAGACACATAGTGTCCATCGATCTAGACACACCTTGGAACACAAGAAGAAGACACATAGTGTCCATCGATCTAGACACACCTTGGAACACAAGAAGAAGACACATAGTGTCCATCGATCTAGACACACCTTGGAACACAAGAAGAAGACACATAGTGTCCATCGATCTAGACACACCTTGGAACACAAGAAGAAGACACATAGTGTCCATCGATCTAGACACACCTTGGAACACAAGAAGAAGACACATAGTGTCCATCGATCTAGACACACCTTGGAACACAAGAAGAAGACACAGATTGTCCATCGGATCTAGACACACCTTGGAACACAAGAAGAAGACACAAAGTGTCCATCGATCTAGACAGGAAAAGGCTCACTTACGAAAAACACAAAAACTGTTCACACGTATGGAAACACAATCATGAAGACAACAGTGTCCATAGATCATAAGTAACTTTTTGAAAAAGTAGATTAATGACACATAATGTATCGAATTAACACACCTTGACACAAAAAAAGACAATAGTGTCCCATTGACGATTTACACAACACGACCCTTGGAACACAGAAGAAACACATGTTTAGTGAGTCATACGATCTAGACAGACTTCTTGAACCAGAAGAGACACATGTGGGCAATCGGTTGCGAAACAGTATGAACACAAGAAGGGAAAGTACTCTTTGTGTGACATCTTAACTTGACACACTCAATTAATAATAGAACAAAAGAATACAAATAGTGGTCCATCGATTAAACACGAGGATAAATGTGGAAAAAAATTAAAAAAATTAGTTGGTCCCATACCGAATCTAGCCATCACTTAGGATAAAAAGAAAAGACACATTTCTCGATTCTAGAAAACCTTGGAACACAAGAAGAAGACACATAGTGTCCATCGATCTAGACACACCTTGGAACACAAGAAGAAGACACATAGTGTCCATCGATCTAGACACACCTTGGAACACAAGAAGAAGACACATAGTGTCCATCGATCTAGACACACCTTGGAACACAAGAAGAAGACACATAGTGTCCATCGATCTAGACACACCTTGGAACACAAGAAGAAGACACATAGTGTCCATCGATCTAGACACACCTTGGAACACAAGAAGAAGACACATAGTGTCCATCGATCTAGACACACCTTGGAACACAAGAAGAAGACACATAGTGTCCATCGATCTAGACACACCTTGGAACACAAGAAGAAGACACATAGTGTCCATCGATCTAGACACACCTTGGAACACAAGAAGAAGACACATAGTGTCCATCGATCTAGACACACCTTGGAACACAAGAAGAAGACACATAGTGTCCATCGATCTAGACACACCTTGGAACACAAGAAGAAGACACATAGTGTCCATCGATCTAGACACACCTTGGAACACAAGAAGAAGACACATAGTGTCCATCGATCTAGACACACCTTGGAACACAAGAAGAAGACACATAGTGTCCATCGATCTAGACACACCTTGGAACACAAGAAGAAGACACATAGTGTCCATCGATCTAGACACACCTTGGAACACAAGAAGAAGACACATAGTGTCCATCGATCTAGACACACCTTGGAACACAAGAAGAAGACACATAGTGTCCATCGATCTAGACACACCTTGGAACACAAGAAGAAGACACATAGTGTCCATCGATCTAGACACACCTTGGAACACAAGAAGAAGACACATAGTGTCCATCGATCTAGACACACCTTGGAACACAAGAAGAAGACACATAGTGTCCATCGATCTAGACACACCTTGGAACACAAGAAGAAGACACATAGTGTCCATCGATCTAGACACACCTTGGAACACAAGAAGAAGACACATAGTGTCCATCGATCTAGACACACCTTGGAACACAAGAAGAAGACACATAGTGTCCATCGATCTAGACACACCTTGGAACACAAGAAGAAGACACATAGTGTCCATCGATCTAGACACACCTTGGAACACAAGAAGAAGACACATAGTGTCCATCGATCTAGACACACCTTGGAACACAAGAAGAAGACACATAGTGTCCATCGATCTAGACACACCTTAGAACACAAGAAGAAGACACATAGTGTCCATCGATCTAGACACACATTGGAACACAAGAAGAAGACACATAGTGTCCATCGATCTAGACACACATTGGAACATAAGAAGAAGACACATAGTGTCCATCGATCTAGACACACCTTGGAACACAAGAAGAAGACACATAGTGTCCATCGATCTAGACACACCTTGGAACACAAGAAGAAGACACATAGTGTCCATCGATCTAGACACACCTTGGAACACAAGAAGAAGACACATAATGTCCATCGATCTAGACACACCTTGGAACACAAGAAGAAGACACATAATGTCCATCGATCTAGACACACCTTGGAACACAAGAAGAAGACACATAATGTCCATCGATCTAGACACACCTTGGAACACAAGAAGAAGACACATAGTGTCCATCGATCTAGACACACCTTAGAACACAAGAAGAAGACACATAGTGTCCATCGATCTAGACACACCTTGGAACACAAGAAGAAGACACATAGTGTCCATCGATCTAGACACACCTTAGAACACAAGAAGAAGACACATAATGTCCATCGATCTAGACACACCTTGGAACACAAGAAGAAGACACATAATGTCCATCGATCTAGACACACCTTGGAACACAAGAAGAAGACACATAGTGTCCATCGATCTAGACACACATTGGAACACAAGAAGAAGACACATAGTGTCCATCGATCTAGACACACATTGGAACATAAGAAGAAGACACATAGTGTCCATCGATCTAGACACACCTTGGAACACAAGAAGAAGACACATAGTGTCCATCGATCTAGACACACCTTGGAACACAAGAAGAAGACACATAGTGTCCATCGATCTAGACACACCTTGGAACACAAGAAGAAGACACATAATGTCCATCGATCTAGACACACCTTGGAACACAAGAAGAAGACACATAGTGTCCATCGATCTAGACACACATTGGAACATAAGAAGAAGACACATAGTGTCCATCGATCTAGACACACCTTGGAACACAAGAAGAAGACACATAGTGTCCATCGATCTAGACACACCTTGGAACACAAGAAGAAGACACATAGTGTCCATCGATCTAGACACACCTTGGAACACAAGAAGAAGACACATAATGTCCATCGATCTAGACACACCTTGGAACACAAGAAGAAGACACATAATGTCCATCGATCTAGACACACCTTGGAACACAAGAAGAAGACACATAATGTCCATCGATCTAGACACACCTTGGAACACAAGAAGAAGACACATAGTGTCCATCGATCTAGACACACCTTAGAACACAAGAAGAAGACACATAGTGTCCATCGATCTAGACACACCTTGGAACACAAGAAGAAGACACATAGTGTCCATCGATCTAGACACACCTTAGAACACAAGAAGAAGACACATAATGTCCATCGATCTAGACACACCTTGGAACACAAGAAGAAGACACATAATGTCCATCGATCTAGACACACCTTGGAACACAAGAAGAAGACACATAATGTCCATCGATCTAGACACACCTTAGAACACAAGAAGAAGACACATAATGTCCATCGATCTAGACACACCTTGGAACACAAGAAGAAGACACATAATGTCCATCGATCTAGACACACCTTAGAACACAAGAAGAAGACACATAGTGTCCATCGATCTAGACACACCTTGGAACACAAGAAGAAGACACATAGTGTCCATCGATCTAGACACACCTTAGAACACAAGAAGAAGACACATAGTGTCCATCGATCTAGACACACCTTGGAACACAAGAAGAAGACACATAGTGTCCATCGATCTAGACACACCTTGGAACACAAGAAGAAGACACATAGTGTCCATCGATCTAGACACACCTTAGAACACAAGAAGAAGACACATAGTGTCCATCGATCTAGACACACCTTGGAACACAAGAAGAAGACACATAGTGTCCATCGATCTAGACACACCTTGGAACACAAGAAGAAGACACATAGTGTCCATCGATCTAGACACACCTTGGAACACAAGAAGAAGACACATAGTGTCCATCGATCTAGACACACCTTAGGAACACAAGAAGAAGACACATAGTGTCCATCGATCTAGACACACCTTGGAACACAAGAAGAAGACACATAGTGTCCATCGATCTAGACACACCTTGGAACACAAGAAGAAGACACATAGTGTCCATCGATCTAGACACACCTTGGAACACAAGAAGAAGACACATAGTGTCCATCGATCTAGACACACCTTGGAACACAAGAAGAAGACACATAGTGTCCATCGATCTAGACACACCTTAGAACACAAGAAGAAGACACATAGTGTCCATCGATCTAGACACACCTTGGAACACAAGAAGAAGACACATAGTGTCCATCGATCTAGACACACCTTAGAACACAAGAAGAAGACACATAGTGTCCATCGATCTAGACACACCTTGGAACACAAGAAGAAGACACATAGTGTCCATCGATCTAGACACACCTTGGAACACAAGAAGAAGACACATAGTGTCCATCGATCTAGACACACCTTAGAACACAAGAAGAAGACACATAGTGTCCATCGATCTAGACACACCTTGGAACACAAGAAGAAGACACATAGTGTCCATCGATCTAGACACACCTTGGAACACAAGAAGAAGACACATAGTGTCCATCGATCTAGACACACCTTAGAACACAAGAAGAAGACACATAGTGTCCATCGATCTAGACACACCTTGGAACACAAGAAGAAGACACATAGTGTCCATCGATCTAGACACACCTTGGAACACAAGAAGAAGACACATAGTGTCCATCGATCTAGACACACCTTGGAAGCACAAGAAGAAGACACATAGTGTCCATCGATCTAGACACACCTTGGAAGACAAGAAGAAGACACATAGTGTCCATCGATCTAGACACACCTTGGAACACAAGAAGAAGACACATAGTGTCCATCGATCTAGACACACCTTGGAACACAAGAAGAAGACACATAGTGTCCATCGATCTAGACACACCTTGGAAACAAGAAGAAGACACATCGTGTCCATCGATCTAGACACACCTTGGAACACAAGAAGAAGACACATAGTGTCCATCGATCTAGACACACCTTGAAACACAAGAAGAAGACACATAGTGTCCATCAATCTAGACACACCTTGGAACACAAGAAGAAGACACATAGTGTCCATCGATCTAGACACACCTTGGAACACAAGAAGAAGGACACATAGTGTCCATCGATCTAGACACACCTTGGAACACAAGAAGAAGACACATAGTGTCCATCGATCTAGACACACCTTGGAACACAAGAAGAAGACACATAGGGTCCATCGATCTAGACACACCTTGGAACACAAGAAGAAGACACATAGTGTCCATCGATCTAGACACACCTTGGACGGCACATTTATTTGCCTGATAAAAAAATGCTATACAATTTTCTAGAGAACTCTTGAAGACCAAGCTTTCTCTCTCATCCAGCTGTTTTACCCATATGCACTCTACAAACGATCACATTTACTTTGGTAAATATACTAACCATATACATTGAAAACAATTACTGAATATTAAAATGGCAAAAGTGAAAGGGGCTGTTTCACTTCACGAAAAACACAAAAAACATGGCTTCTATTTCAAGTATCGAAATGTCACTTGATATCTGAAGAACTGTCCTAGAGGATCATAAGTTAATTTTTGCAAAAAGTTGAGTATTTTTTAATTTCTTCACACTTAAATATTTGAAACTTTAAATTTAATCCTTGACACTGTAAATAATTAAACTCAAAATATTGACTTGTGACCCTTAGACTGCACTTTTACACAACACGACCCGTACAGTTGAAATAGAACAGCTGTTTTAGTGAGCTGATGGTAAAACAGT
The DNA here is from genome assembly GCA_035578905.1 of Stictocephala bisonia. NCBI lineage: Eukaryota > Metazoa > Arthropoda > Insecta > Hemiptera > Membracidae > Stictocephala > Stictocephala bisonia. Next base: position 60,983 of record JAQJVL010002720.1, on the reverse strand, counting down.
GTGTACAGACTGTCTTCCCAGCGGAGACTTGGCAGTTTGGGAAATGGTTGCGAAACGAGTATGAAATGAAGGACGAGTGGAAAAGTCTTCTCTTTGTGATGACACTCTTAGACTTGACACATCAATTAATAATAAGTAACAAAAGTAAATTACAAATACATGGAGAGTCATTAAATAACCGGAGGTTATAAATGTGGTAAAATGAATATTTAATAAATAAAATTTAAGTTCCGTAGTCCCGCTATAATCCGGCCCCCCCAGTAATCCTGCCAGTTCTATCGTTATTGATAAAAGAACAAGAACCGTTTCTGGTTCCAGAAAACCAATTGGAGAGATAGCTTTTATATCAGGAATGTTTCAGGAGTGAAAAGTGCTGATAAACAAAACAATGAAATGTCAATTTCTGACCAAAAGATAAACAAAATATCTTTGTCAGACCGTAAGATAAACAAAATAACTTCGTCAGACCGTAAGATAAACAAAATAACTTCGTCAGAAAATATATGCCCACAGTCAGCCTATTACCTTATCAGCACTTGAAAGAACAGATAACATTAGAATTCCAAAGGCAGTAAAGAGGAAGATCTTGCAGCCTGAGTCCCACCCTTGTTTATCCTGACCCTTTCTTATCACTTCCTACCCGATAAAAACACCTGATAGCAACATTCCATTCTGTTTACAATTCATATCACATTATGAATATGATTATGCTTATAGTTTTATAGTGTATAATAATTAAAAAGTTGTTATAGTGAATTAAATATATAAGAGTTTCTTTGTTTAGACATGTTATTAATAATGCAAAACATTGCTTTAAAAAAATGATAGGAAATATTATTGAAAAATACATTTTTAAGATAATATTCTCTCAGCACAAGACAACTTTTAATCATTTTTACTATATTTAAAATTGTTTGTTAATAGTTACATTTTATTTTAACTATTTTTTTCTTTTTTGCAAAGTTTTAAAGGATTAATGTTTTCAATTGTAGTAAGCTTTTTAACTTGTTTTGATGCATATGCAACAGTGTTATATAACACCGTTTCAACTGGTGTACCATACTTTTCTTACTTTGAAACTCTTGTACATCTTTATTGTAAAAATTGACTTTTAGTTTCAATATACATTCCATTATGTAATTTAAGCTTGTTTTGTAATTGAAGTCCTGTAATCCAGCTTTTTCACTAATCCAACACATACCTGGTCTGAATTGTGTCGGATTAATGAGGGACTACTGTACGTACATAGTTAGCCAATTGTGTAATCCAGGTGTGTCCAGGTATCAGTGGTCCGTGTCCAAGTCATGTCCATGTACTTGTCTTGGTGTGCCGTCTATTCCAGCCTTCATCATTACTTAAACAAAAGACACGGATTAGTGAAAAATATCTTATATAGGCCTATTACAAATACATTATAAAACTAATAAAATTATAAACATAACTTATAAAACTGTGTAGTAAATTATACTTTAATACAATATGGAATTTCTTAATATGGAGTAATAAGAATTTCGATACAATTATAAAATTACAAAAATCAGCAATCAGAACTACAGTAGGCTATATTAAAATTAAATTATTTTAAAAAAATTTAAAAACTTACCTAATAGAATTAGGTATATTGACAGTTTATAGATTAAATAAAATATTTGAAATTATCATAATCAAACAGAATTTGTCTACTACGATGATTAAAAAAAAAACACTGCACATGATTATAATATTATACAATAAGAACAAATTATATATAAAAAGTACTGACAGTACACAATTTTACAAAAAAACACCTACCGGTACATATAATCCCGTTATATTCTCATCTACCACTAAACATAAAATATATAGAAAAATACAAAAAATTCAAATTAGGAGTAAAATATTAAATTTTAAAAAAGCTGGCTCTATACTCAAAACAAGAAATTATAATAATGCTCTGTAAATTTTGAAATATAACATTTAAAGTATATTGTAACTTAAAATGTGTACAATGTTGTATGCTATTACATAGTTAATTAAACATATGAGAAAAAATAAAACAAAATAAATAAATACATGCATTGATCGTGAACATAATTATCCTTTATCTGTATTTATATTAGAAATACTTTTACTGTATAAGAGAGTTTTTTTTTTTCATTATTTCATAGTCTAATGGCTGCGCTAAAAATAGTAATTATCGAAAAGGTCAAACAATCCAAATTACTAATAATATCAAAATGGAAAGCGGTGTCTCAAATTAATTTGAAATATAACTGAACTTACGATTTAAAACTACTTATAATTGTATGGTAAAAAATATCTAATCTAAGTTTATCTGGTGGCAATGAAAAAATGTTACATCTCAATTGACAACAAAATATGTTTATGGGATGAATAGTAACCTGTAGTTATGATTTTACTAAACCAAGAAATCTGTAGGTAGCTTATTTTTAAATTGGTAGACTAGTGGATTACATATAATATCATTTGACGAGTATAGGATTAGATTCATACAATTTTAATGACTATCGTCATTAAAAAGAAAATAAAAATTAACTGTCGTTCAATAACATGTCCTAAAATGACTTTCTAGGGATAAATATTTGTTCACTTTAGAATGGCTTTCATACAAATATTTGAATTTAGTTCTCTAATAAATATGCAAGTGGAAATGTATGGTTTTTATATGGATGGTGAATTAGTATGTTGGATAAAAGCAGTAGACAGTTATTATTATTTTTTTTAGGACATTCAATGTTTCCATGTGGTTTGTATTTTGAATCTGGTATATATATATGCTATATTTTATTACAAAAGAAGTGAACTAAACATCATTTTACATAATTGTGAATATTTTCGTTATCAAATATAATTTATTAGTATTTGACGTAGACGAGAAATGTTTATTGAAACATATACAGTACCTGATGGTACTGGAGGACGAGGAGCCGACGACGGCCATGTTGATGTTGGTCCTTTCCTTGCCCATGTTGTCTGATGTTACTGTGAGAAATATCTCATACACCAGCAGACTGGACAGCGGATTATATACTGTCGAGTGGTCAGCCTGGGCCAATCAGTCTGAAGCTTCAACTCGGCTGAGGTCCGTCAGACATTTTTAAATGACGTATTGAGTAAAAATTTTTCGATTTGTTACAAAAGATTGACTTTTCCTACCTGCGTGTTAAATATAATTAAAGTTGTTATTAATATATTTAATTTACAAATTATTATAAAACAATTGTTGAATGTCATTTAAAAAATTTTGTATGACATTTTCAGTAACAATTTTGTTCAATTGATTGTTTCGATTATGGTTAGTAAATATAACCCAAGGTTAGTTAGTGTTATAATTTATATAATTTACATTTTCTGGAACGTTTAAAAATATGATAATTCTGGATTAGCATCTCATCACCCAAATTAAATAGGCAAATAAAAATAAATTGTGACAGTAGATATGTTCTGCCGGTTTTGCATAATCGCAGTGGTGAGTTTTATCCCAGTGGTGAGCCGAAGGCCAGTTCGGATTTATTCTGCGACCTCTGGTTTTGGGTACTCCCACCAAGTCAACTGACCTAAATTCAGAGCTACGATAGGTCGAAACATCCAATATGCTGCTATATTCAAATTAAATTAATTTTGTATTTTAATTGTATACAATTAATTCATATCCTATAAAAAGAGGCTTAGCAAACGTTAAATAATATCAGTTTCTGCTTAGTCAACATGGGTTCAAAATCTCCTGCTCCAGAGGCCAATATCTCCATTGTTGAGTTTCCACTAGTGGACAAGGAAAATGCTCCTCCACAACAGGATCTGACAGGCTTTCTGAAGGTAATGTATAACGTAAATTCACTGTTTTCAAAATTTGTTACTTTAGGTCTCTTTAAAGAGTTTGACTTTCACATGGGCATTTTGTTTCACAAACAAGGCAATCGGAAATATGTTTTGTCGGATCATCTTGAATTTATCGAGTTTCAGAATCTGGAACCTTCAATTACTCGTGCCTTACGCAACAAGAGTGAGAAAAGGAGATCTACATTTTTTGGATTAAAAATAGTAATTAAAAATATTTAATTCAAGCCGCGTATAAAGGTTCAAGATGCTAAACAAAAAACGTCTATCCTATTTAGCGAATCTGAATGGCTAGACTTTGTCAGTTTACTGCCTTGCATTTCTCGGTACATTGAACAATTATCCTGTGTCGAATCTTACTTGATTGGGCACAATTGATTGATCGGGTTATGCATAGTGATTCTGTCTACGTTCACCCACCACAACAAGTAAACGGATAAGATGCAGATCGTCTGCATGATGAAATTGTTTGGTATAAGAAAACAAATCCCAAAGTAAATTAGTCAGAAACAAGTCAACACCGGTAGTGGTGGAGTTTCTTGGGTTCAAAGACAATTATAATAGTTTTATCGTAAAAGAATTTGTCAATGTGGGTCCTTGTATAAATGTAAATATGGTTTTTAAATCTCCTTATTGTCGTAGCAAACTTAACAGCGCTGTTCAAAAGACGAATATTTGGTGTGAGCGCAAATTTTACAAAATGTTGTGGGAGGAGAGTAGTATACCTTTTAGTTTGAAGCTAGTTCGTGGTTTGCCCAAACTCTTTTATATAGTTTATACCAAAGGGTTGGAGAAAAAGTAATTTTTGTCTAAATTTCACAGGAACGTTCAAGAGCTTTAAGAGTCTTGGAAAGTTCCATTTGATTATGTATTTTTACCTTGTTGTCTTCCACAACATGCTAAAGATTGTAAGTTTGCTTTAGTAAGTGCACAATTTTACTATAAAAAGTTAGATTAAATTAAGTGTTCATTATTATTATTCATTATTTATCTCTAAGACGCCGATCGTAGAGATATGGGCGAATATGAGGCGTGAATGAGTGTGATGAGTGTAGATGAACGAGTGTAGTCATTGTTACTATATGAGTTCGACTTAGCTCAGAAAGGACTATTTATTAATAGCCCAATAGCCAGGGCAACTATGGGACCTACAGTTTTACATAGAATCCGAACCACGTTGTGTTGGTCTGATTTTCAGCTAACTGACAAGTTTGACACTTAGTTCTTTCCCCCCACACAACATCCGAACCTTAACTACCATTCAACACGGACAATTTAGACTTCTCTAGTAGTGTCTATATTGATGACAACCACTGAGCGGACGCCGTGTCAGTATTAAGAGAACCGAGCATGGAACCTATGGCCTACAATCTCCCAAACACTTTGTCCCCAAGTAGCTGAGTTACAGCACTGCGCCACCAGTGCCAACCAGTTCCTAGCTCTGTGCATGTTCTATGGCTGGCTTAAACTCTGTAAGTCCAGGAAACTTGTGTGGAATACTGTACCCTCGACGTGAGGGCGGCCCAAATTCAATTAAAAATATCGGACGACCGTTCTCCAAGGCAGACATAAAACGCATTAGCCCTCTGGCGGTCTTAACACCATACAGGCAGACATAATTGCTGCGAGTCCGGGCCCTCGTATGCTACGTGTATTTGTATGCGTGTGAATGGTATAGTCTATGGCTGACCTAAACTCTGTAAGTCCAGGGTGTGAGATTTTCTAGGAAAAAAAATATATAATAAAATCCCTGGTAGATTACGTGTTACATTGAAAGGTTTCACTGAGTAAAGTGGCACGCAGTTAGCTAGGTATTAAACAAAATATAAAAATGAGAAAAACAAAAATAACTGGGACGTGGCAATTTAGTTATGGACTGGCCATGACCGTTAGGTGCGATGGATGGGGCTCCTAACACGTGCATAAGCCTACTGGGGAAGGAGGCACGTTAAAATACTCCTAACGCGTCGAGACCCTACCCCTTGGGTGGAGTGGAAACTTGGGTCAGTTAATAAAGATTTTTTTGTATTCAAACACTTTATCCCTACAAATACATTCTTATCAACCAATTGTAGAAAATTAATAATATTTTTTTAAATCTATGTGTTATTCATATTGGATGTTTTGACCTATCATAGCCCTGAATGTAGGTCACTTGACTTGGTGGGAGTACTCAGAGTATTTAAACAAAATACAACTTATTTTTACTTATGTTTATTTATTCACGTTGTACGTTACATTCCTCTGACTTGATATTTGTGTTTTTTAATTCGTTTTTTTTTAACAATAAAAAATAACTGTATGTAACTTTTACATTTAAAAAAATAATCCATTAAAATGTTGGCATTTATTATAAATGGATTTCCATTATATCGGCTTTTATAGTTTGACTACTAACTTTCAATGTATTATTCCCAACTATTGTTAGCTAAAATCAAGGGTTTAAGGTCTAAACTATAGGGTATACACTTTATTGTGGCACGTGTATTGTATTTGTATCTTTGGTTGTTCTTTTTTTTAACATTTTTTAATCATGTTTAGTCACCGTTTTGTGATAAAGAGTACATACATATTCATATAATTCCACATTTATTTGTCTGTACACGTCTCCTCATTAGTTAAAATGTTAAAATTATGAAAACTTTTTAAATTTTGGTGTAAATCATTGTTAATTTAGCAACAACATGGTTGATTTGTTTTTAATTTATGTTGTTTGTTCATCTGTTATAAAATGGCTAGTTTAAACGTATGCTTAGAAATATTTTTAAATTTCAAAAGTCCTATTTAATTTATTGTTTACCCATGCAAGTTTACCGTCAGCGGGTCAAAGCATTATTTCCTATTTCAATTGTACGGTTCGTGTTTATTATTATAATAAGTTATAGTGAACGCTGTATGGTTTTAAACGTCCAATCTAGTGACCATAAGTTGATATTATTTTACAAATTGATGATTAAGAAGAATGGGAAATCTCCTGTATCTAAAGACCGCGATCCTCTATCTGAATCTACTGCAAGTTTTAATGAGAACACGTGTGATAATAAACCAAACAACTGGATTCAAGTGAACCCTAAATCAAAGAATCACAGCCGTATCAAATATTTACAAACAGGCAACAACACTGTAGAGACTAAAACAGGTTTGATGTCCTTCAAAAACTTGATCAAAGTAGAAATAGTCAATATGGTCATCCTGAAAAGCTTTTTACTGCTAAGTTGTCACCCCCTAATATCAATAGAAGAATAAAAAATCATAGCAATGGTGGGAGAAACGTAGGGAAGGAATTGCAGAACCAATTTAATACAAATAATAATGGACATAATCATCATCATCATCATCATCAGTCAACGTTTCCGCTTTCGCAGGTCGTCTGACACAGCCTCTTCCACTTCTGTCTGTCTCTCCACGTCTTCTCCTCCTCCACCTGTACCCTCCGACGTCCCCTTCTCTCCACATCCCTCCACACCTGGTCTATCCATCTTCCTCTCGGCCTTCCCCTCGGTCTCCTTCCTCCCTCTTGTTTCTCCAAGGCTATCTTTGGCATTCTGTTATCTTCCATCCTCTTCACATGACCCATCCACTGTATCCTCCTTCTTTCCATCGTTTCCTGTAATGTTATTACTCCCAGCCTCTCTCTGATTACTTCATTTCTTATTCTGTCCCTTCTACTAACCTTCTCTATTCCCCTCAGGAATCTCATCTCCGCTGCTTGTAATCTGCTGATGTCACCTTTATTCCATGTCCATGTCTCCGCTCCATATAATAAGATTGGCTGGTAATACATTTTATACATTAACAATTTTGCCTCCTTCCCAATATTCCAATTCCATAGTATCTTTTTCACTAGATTGAAAAACTGTCCACTTTTCCAAATTCTTTTTCCTATTTCCTTTGTCATCGTACCCTTGCTTGTTATTGTACTACCCAAATAACAGAAATCTTCCACTCTTTCCAGGACATTCCCTTGAATTGATATATCTTCATTTCCTCCATCCATTCTTCCCACCTTCATTACCTTACATTTTTGTACATTCATCTTCAGTCCATACTTCTTTGCCACTTCTGCCCATTTCGCCAACTCTCGTTCCAACTCTTCTTCTCTTTCTTCCCATATCATTACATCATCTGCATATGCAACCACCTTCAAGTCCTCAGCTCTTCTGTCCATCTGAACCCCTGCAATGATTTCATCCATGATCACATTGAAAAGAAAAGGTGATAGTACACTACCCTGTCTTACACCTCTCTCTGTTTTAAAGGATTGCGTGAATTTTTCTTCTATCCTTACTTTACTTTTACATATTTCATAAAGATTCCTAATCCTTTCAATTATCCCCTCCTTTATCCCTCTTCTTCTCAGATTCTCCCAAATCATTTCTCTCTTCACTTTGTCATATGCTTTTTGTAAATCTATGAACGCTATCACTGTATCCTTTCCATACTCCCATCTCTTTTCCAGCACTTGCCTTATCACAAAAATCGCATCTACTGTTGACCTACCTCTTCTAAATCCACACTGCTCCTCTCTTCCTGTTTCTTCCAGTACTGGTTTTATTTTTTGAAGCAGTAACCTTTCGTAGATCTTCATACTCTGACACAAAAGGGTTATCCCCCTATAATTCTCACACTTCTGTTTGTTCCCTTTTTTATAAATTGGTACAATTATGCCCATTTCCCAGTCTTTTGGTATCCTCTTACTTTTCCATATCCCCCTCATCACTCTGTATAACCATTGCATTCCCATCGGTCCTGCCGCTTTAATCATCTCCACCGTCACTTCATCCTCTCCTGGTGACTTTCCATCCTTCATCTCCTTTACCGCTTTTTCCAATTCTCCTATACTTAAGTTTTCATCGTCTTCAGTATTAATCATCTCCTCTCCCATTCCATCTTCTTCCACCTCCGTTCCTTCTAACAATTCCTTAAAATAATCTTTCCATGTTTCCAACACCTCCTGCTCCTTCCATTTAATTTCCCCACTCACATCTATTACTTTAGTCATCATTTCTTTTGGTTTTGTCTTATTTTTTATCAATCCATAAAAGATCTTCTTATTTCCTTCAAAATTTGACTTCATTTTTTCTTCAAATTCCTTCCATGACTTTTCTTTAGCTTCCTTTACCATCTTTTTTGCTTCTTTGTCAAGTCTCTTCCATCGCTCCCTTTTCTCATCTGTCCTTTCCTTAAACCACTCTCTCCAAGCTCTATTTTTATTCTTAATTGCTTCCGCAATTCCTTCGTTCCACCATGGTGTCTCTTTATCCCTTTTCCTCCCTGATGTTCTTCCGCACGTTTCCTCCGCTGTTTCAACTATTGCCTTTTTGAATCTTATCCATTCCTCCTCTCCTGTTTTACTTTCATCTCTGGGTACTTTTTCTTTTAATTTCTTCACAAAGTCCTCCTTTACTTCTCTGTCCCTCAATTTCCATGTTTTAATCCTTGTCAACCTTGCAAACCTTCCAATTTTGAACCACTTAAAAACCGCTATCAGTAATCTGTGATCCCCCCCCAGGTTTTCACTTGGTATAACTTTTACATCTATCAAAAAAGGTTGTAAACACTTTTTAACTAACACGTAGTCTATCAAACTTGGGTGTTCTCCATTCCAACTATACCTAGTGAACTTCTGACTCTCCCTCTTCGCGTGCCACGTGTTTCCCACTATCACTTCATTCCTCAAACATAAGTCCAACAACTTCTCTCCTTCCTGATTCCTTTCCCCTATCCCATAGCCTCCCATAATCTCTTCATATCCCTGTCTATCCATTCCTACTCGTGCATTCATATCTCCAATTATCACAGATTTCTCTTCTCTTAGTTGTCTTTCAAGCTCCTCTTCAAACTCTACTTTCTCTTCTTCTGTACATCCTGTTTGTGGTGCATATGCTTGTATTATATCCATCATCTCTCTCCCCATCCTAATTGTGATCTTAATTAATCTGTCATTTACTGGCTCAACATTTATTACACTACTCGTCATCTTCTTGCTCATCACTATTGCCACCCCATTTCTCCTACCATTCTCCCCTCCAGACCACCATATCTTATATCCAAACCCCACCTCTCTCTCTCCCCTACCTTTCCATCTTGTTTCGCTGATTCCCAATATATCCAAACTTCTTCTCCTCATCACCTCCACCACTTCTTCCATCTTACCTCTTAACGTAACTAAATTTATTGTTCCCAATCTGATTTTTGTTTGATTGCCAAGTTGTTGCCGTTTAATTCCGTCCTTTCCGAGGCTGTGTTTATTCTTGAAAGCATATTTTAATCCACTACCGGCTTGCTAGGCCTGTCGCAGCTTCACCAGAGCCCTGTTAGCCGTCATTTTCAAAGTTCCTGTGCAGCCTTACCAGCAACCTTGCAGGTACCAGGGCACACGAAGTCCCCGCTGGCCTCGCCCCCACAGGCAATCTCCTACTAATGACGTTGCCCGTCCCTCACGACGTGGACGTAGGGTTGGACTTATGAGGGAGGGACATAATAGTAAAACAAATTCAACAACTGCATGTCCAGAAATTAAAGTGACACTCTGTGCCGACAGTCAGGGCAGAGACATAGCTAACAAAATTGAAGTCTACAGCTCAGGGAAAATAAAAACCTTTGGGTATGTGCGAGCAAACACCACCCTGATACAAGTTATAGAATCAGCTTCTATTGAGAAAGAGATCCCTCTGATCATACTGGGAGGAACGAATGATAGCCTAAATGGGACATTATCAAGCTTATACAGTGACTTAGAAGGAAAATTATTACAAGTTTGCAAAGTGAGACCAGTCTTCCTGTGTAAAATACCGTTTAGGTATGACATATCTATGACGCACCAAGTTATTTTAGATATAATTGAAGTTAATAATTATATCACAGAATTATGTTTTAGAATTGATAACCTACACTTGATCAACTTGGATAATTTTAAAGGCCTCTATTTTACATCACATGGACTTCATCTTAATCATCGTGGGAAATCAAAACTAGCTTTTGCTGCCATTAATGCTCTAAGTAGATGGTGTTCTAAAGGACAAGGTTCTACATCAAGTTACAGTTTCCTCCAAGCCGGATTTACAAACTCAAAATAACACTAGTGTATCACCCCTTTTCTTGCCAGATTTGCTCTCTCTATCATCAGTACATCCTAACATCAAAGTAATTGAAACTGACATGAGACAAATAATTAAACACCTTAGAAATAATCCGGATGTTGGTTTCGCTCATTGTGTGTCAGCTGATTTCTATCACGAAAAAATATGAGTTCTGGAGTGGCTGTGGCTTTTAAGGAGTCTTTTGGGAAACCTACTAATGCAGATTACTGTGATTCTAGCTTGACCTTACAGAAAGAAACAAGCGGTGCAAAAATATTTAGCTTGGTAACAAAGGCAACATTTTTTAAAAAACCTAGGGACAATAATTACTCTTTTTACAATGCTGCTTTTGACCAACTAGCTAAGGAATTTTCCAAGCAAAATGTACAAACCTTTATATGCTCACCTATGGGATGTTGTAGAGATCGAGTCGTACCTGAACATTTCGTTAAAAACATTGTTAGTTTTTATAATGTCACAGGTGTCTCAGTGGTCATTGTAATGTCTGACTTATACACGGGAAGAGGTAACTTGCCATACCCTGAGCTATTAAAACGCCTTAAAGAAGGTTTTGCAACTGAAGTCCATCAAATGAGACTCAATGTTCCGGCAGCAGTTGACGTCAGCGGATTTACAACGGACCCGTTATTACCCACTGACAGCAGTAGACTACCTCAGTCACAGAGTGAGGATGTAACATCTCCCCCTACCCAACTGCAACCTACGCCTGTGTCCAGTGATGGGGGTTGATTCTCTCTGGGGTTGGTGGTGTTGGCGCTGTGATTGGTGTGGATCCTCAGTTGCTATCTCCTACATATGATTTACTGTCAATGACCTCCAACTCTGAAGTCCAAAATATTCCCCATGTTCATAACTATGATGTACCATTGAATGAAATAGAACCAAAAAGTCAAAACCAGTCTTTAAATAAAACTATTGGTGACTCAAGTGCAAACAGTGGCATTTTTTTTTATGAAAAATGAAGCCTCCTTTTTTGGCTTGATAGAAAATCAAACCCAATCCACGTTTAATTCTAACAAATTTCCAAAAATAAAAAACTCAGATTTATTTTTATTTAATTTAAATATTCAGTCCATTAGAAACTCTATTAATGAATTAGAGGTTATTTTCAATGACTTCCCTGCTCAAATAGTTTCCTTAAATGAACACTGGCCTCAAACCGATGAAATTCATGTTTACATTCCAAAAGCATACAAGTTAGGTTCATCTTATTGCCGAACTGAAGGCTATGGTGGGTCATCAATTTTAATCCAAGAGAACCTGGGATTTGAAAAATTTAATGTTGAAAACTTTGCACGAGTCTAATTTTGAGGTATGCTCAATTAAATTATTGCCTTCTAGAGTGCTTACAATTTCAGTATATTGTGCTAGATCGAACAGCCTTACTTTTGTTGACAAATTGGAAAATTTGCTTGTTTCAATTGTAAAAGAAAATTATAAGTTCTTTATTCTTAGTGATTTTAATATAGACATAAGAAAAGATAAACCCATTGTACATACATTAATTAATATGTTGAAATTCTATAACGCATACTGTTTGTTTTCACAAAATACTAGAAAAAAATCATGCATAGATAACGTAATTACAAACTATAACAGTTCTGTATTGGAGAAAAATGTTGTAAAAACTTGCATTGCTGACCAAAATATTTTATGGTTAAGAATAGATAGTTTATTAATCAACAGTTTTAAAGATACAATGTTAGGGGGAGAACGTAACACGAACATTACTTTTAGAAAACTAGGCACTGACAATCTAAATGACTTAAAATATAAGCTATCAACTGAAAACTGGAGTGATATGTACAGTAGAAGTATAAATATGGATGAAATGTGTACAATATTTTCTGATAGGTTTATTTCATACTTTAATGATAATTGCCCAATTAAAACTAAGCTAAAACCTAAATCTAATAACAATAAAAATAAAACTAAGTGGTTTACACCTAAGCTTGCTCAGATTAGGGATTTGGTTATGGTTCTCAGAGACAGATCATGTTTAGGTCCTGAACATCAAAAACTGTTTACAAAAGCTAGGTATCTTTACAAAAAAGAAATTAGATTGGCTAAAATGGACTTTAATGAAAAATATATATTAGGTTCAGATAATAAATGTAAGGCTGCCTGGTCCATAATTAAAAATGAAATTGGAGTAAATTCGAGAAATAACATCCTTCCAACCATACCAGCTAATGTATTCAACGATTTTTTTCTTAATAGTTCCCAAAATATTTCATTACAAAACAACCTAAATAATTCACAACAATTACTAACAGCTTCACTTAAAAATAGTAATTGTGGTGACCAGTTATTCTCTTTTTCACAAGTAAGTCCAAATGACGTCATAAGAATTGTTCAAAATTTTAGCAACTCAAAAAGTGAAGATTATTTTGGCATATCTAATTATATTCTTAGATATATCATTTGTGACTTTTATTTTACCATATCACATATTGCAAATACCATTTTAAATTCAGGTGTTTTCCCAACTTTATGGAAAATTTCAAAAACAGTACCTCTCTATAAGAAAAATGACAAATATAGTCCTTCAAGTTACAGACCCCAATTTCATTAGTTCCAATCTTTGGTAAAGTTGTTGAAGCTATTATAAAAAATCAAACTTTTCAATTCTTTAACACACACAACATGTTTAGTTCATCTCAGTTTGGATTTATTCCTGGCAGGTCTACAGTCCAAGCTGTAGAAACAATTGTAAATGAAATTCTTCTTGCTTTTGAGAGTAAGAAGGTAGTGTGCTCTGTTCTCGTAGATCTTAGCAAGGCTTTCGATAGTATATCTCACAATATTATTATTCAGAAATTAGAATTTTATGGGATAAAAAATACTGAACTTAAGTTATTCAAATCCTATTTAGAAAATCGAAGGCAAATGGTAGTTGTTGGTAGTGAAAAATCCGATATAAAGGAGGTACTATTAGGAGTTCGCCAAGGTTCTATTTTAGGTCCGCTTTTGTTTGTAATTGCTATTAACGACCTACCATCCTACATTTCAAAAACCACTGTTCTATTTGCTGATGATACTACCTTTTTTTAAATTGACCATAACCCATTAAAGCACATACAAAACTAAAATCAACCTTTTTAAAATCACATTTTTGGTTTGAATCAAATAATCTTAAAATTAATCCTGAAAAGACTGAAGAAATCTCTTTTAGCCTCCAAAATATCGCTTTTGAAAATAAATCAGTTAAACCTTTGGGATTACACCTTGATAATAAACTGTCCTGAGACTCCCAAATAACACATGTCACTCAAAACTCTCCAGGGTTCTTTTTCTTTTGAGAAAATTAAAGTCATGTGTTAGTCACAACATGTTAATTACAGCTACAGCATATTATGGCTTTTTCCATCCTCATCTTATATATGGAATTAGGTTATGGGGAAATTGTCCAGGTGCAGCAAGGGTTTTTATTTGTCAAAAGAAGGCTATGAGAATTATTATGGGGATTAAAAATACCGAAAGCTGCTTTGAACATTTCAACTTTAAAAAAATTCTAACTTTACCAAGCTTATTTATTTACCACACCAAGAAAATTTGGTACACCATAAATATAGACTGACTGTACATTCATATTCTACAACAAATCATGAAAAATTGGACTTACCATCTTTCAGATTAAGCAAGTTAATAAATAGCCACCTTTACATGCAAATAAAATTATTCAATACATTACCTATTTCGGCCTCAAATGTCTCATTTAACAAATTTAAAAGAGTACTTAGAGAGTGGTTTTCATCAAGACCCTTTTACTCAGTAAATGATTACTTGAAGCATAACATGTCTGATTTGGAATTTGATTAAAACATTCAAAATCTTTGTGTTTTGACTAATGTTTTGTGTGGACTGTTTTGTTTTATCTGTTTGTTTATTATTTTTTGTGAACAACTATATTTGTAGGCTAATTTGTAAATTTAGCTATATATCCTTGGATTATAACATAACTAATTTTAATTTTTTATATCCTATTTGACTGAAAATATTCTATATTATCTGATTTGTGACTAGAATTAATATTTTTAAATGTCTAATCATAATATGTTTGACGATGTCTATTGTGATACTTGTATTACTTAATGACAAATAAAGATCTTGAATCTTGAAAGGAGTAAAAATGTCCTTTCCAAATAAAAAGGAATAATTTGTTATTCTGTTATTTCAAAATATTTAGTTACGTCTTTAAACATTGATATTTCTACTAACTTTAAATTATATATGTTTTTCTCTGTTATGTTAGGCCTAGTTAATAAGTTGGTATTTATTTTGTGCTGTGTAATGCTAGTCTGGTTTTTTGATAAAACGATACCGTGCTATATTTTCTTTTTAATTTCTTAATTTTAAAATTACTTCACCAAAAGGGGATTATTTAATAACGTTTTACTTTTAATATCAATTCGGAGCTGCCCAGGGATTACGGCTGACTACCTGGCCTCGGTGGAATCATGGGTTATGGGCTAAATTGCCGGTTATTTGGTTTTGTTCAAATTTCTAAATTTTTTAAGGTAAATTTCTCTTGAATTTTGTCTTTCTAATAACTCTACATATAGGCACATCTGTTGTTGTATTTGTTGCTTTCGCAAATTGTGTAATTAATTGTTTATTTTGTGTTTCATATTGTATTTATTTATTTGGAGTATAATTTTTTAATAGTAGCCTTCAGCCAAAATTTGTTGAATTCTTTTGTAATAAATATTTTTTTTCGCTCAGCTGACGAGTTATGATTTAACCCTCCGACTGCCGCCCGTGATCCCAGCGCTTGTCTGGTTTTGAGCCATCCCCCTGTATGGCATGACTTCCAGTTTGGTGGGGGGGATGTGTCTCAAGTTGTTGTTTTAGGTAGAAACTGTTTTTAGGCAGAAAAGTTAAGCACACAATACCTTTAAAAACTATACAATATAAAATAATAAGAATGTGTACTTCAAATTAAACAACGAATTCAGAACAGCCTTTGTTTGCTTCTGCGTTCTCAGACGTCGGGAACTTGGTGGCCAAACTACGTAGTTGTCCTAGTCACAGATAAAACGAACCTTTGCGGCGAAATGTTTCATCCTCACTTGCAAATAGCGACTGTTTTGGGGTAAGGATGTTATAATGTGGTTTGGATTCCACGTAAAGCTGTAGGTCCCATAGTTGCCCTGGCTATCGGGCTATTAATGAATAGTCCTTTCTGAGCTAAGTCGAATTCAGATAGTAACAATGACTACACTCGATCGTCTACACTTATTCGAAATCTAGTTTTGCTCATATCTTGACAATCGGTGTCTTAAGGATAAATAAATAAATTAAATAAAATAAATAACCACACAACACAATAGTGAATAGGAGGTAGTGTGCTCATTATGTTATAAACGGATTCAATCTAAAATATAGTTTGAGCTAAAGGACCTATTTTAGCTCCCAACCTGTAGAACTGTTGGGTTGGTGCGTTCGGTGGTCATGGTTTGCGCGTAGTATGCAGGGCCGGATCTAGACAATTTTTGAGGGGGGGCAAACTAAAATTTGCCGCCCCTCCCCCCTTCACCTACAACAAAAAATCCCTCACAAATTAAACAAAAATGGAATAGGTAAACAAATTAATTAAGAAAAGTTGACATAGTTTTTATAAAGTATTATAATTTATACAAATATTCACACTATAAATAACAATGGTATGTAGGTAGTAGTAGTATAGACTTTAGATGCGTCACAACTTAATCTCTAATGATTACTTTACGACTCTTTTTGGACGCAAATTCTTTGATCACTTTATCAAAGCTAATGTTTGAGGCTCGCTTGTGTTCGATGGTAATAATGCTAAGATCAGTGAGTCTTTGTTAAGACATAGAACTTCTTGATTTTTGACCAACTTGAGCTTGCTGAAACTCCTTTCTCCGGTAGCAACTGATACTGGTAGTGTGAGGAATATTTTAAGTCCTGTTGTAATATTCGGGTACATTTCTTCTAGCTTGTTCTTTAAAATGAGGTCTAGTGTAGTGGAAGCACTAGACGTTTTCAAGTTATTATCTACTCCTAATGCAAAGCCTTTAAAACTTTCGATTTCAAATATCAACTCCTTTTTGTTCAAGTCTTCCTTGTACGTATCTGCCAACTCACCAGCTTTGAGTTTTAAGTCATCTAAGGTCATTTCATTAATTTGGCCGCCATTCAAAAACCCGAACTTGTCATTGATATTCTCTAATGATTTAAATCTGGTGCTCATTTCCATGATCAACCTATCAGAAATTTGCAGCATGGATGCAATGAACAGCTCTTCAGGGGTGCGGGTTACAGCTTCATCTTCACAAAGTTCGTCATACATTGTTTTCCTTTTCCTCTTCCTTTTTTCTGTGAATTCTGGAGATATATCATTCATTTGTGCAATCAACTTTGCTTCAGAAAGTGCTTCAGACGGTGAATACTCTCGTGAAGTTTTCAGAAACTGACAAAGTTCTAGAATGTTTCTGGAAGCCTAGTCAACTGTTAAGTCTTCTCTTTGTAGACACTTATTAACACCATCAATCTTTTCAGTTGTGAATACCAAAAACAACACAAAACAATAAATTCAAAAGTTTTCAACTTGTTAAGCAAAGATTTAGATTCTGATTTTGAGTCAGATGATGAGAA
Organism: Stictocephala bisonia; assembly: GCA_035578905.1. Lineage (NCBI taxonomy): Eukaryota > Metazoa > Arthropoda > Insecta > Hemiptera > Membracidae > Stictocephala > Stictocephala bisonia. The sequence continues at coordinate 43,422 of JAQJVL010002720.1, read as the reverse complement.
AGGGTGATCTAGGATTTCAGGTCAATTTTCCGTGTCTTTGATAATACATCGTCTTGCCTCTTCTTCTTTTCTTTAGCTGATTTTTTGTACTGTGCTCCACTAAGCCTTTTTCGACCATCCATGTTATATTAAACAACAAGGCAACAGTAAAAAGAAGTAAACATTACATTATTACCAGTGCGATAACAGATGATAATTAAGCATGTAGAAGGAAAAAACTAGACGACAGCAGAAAACACGAAACACAGTAGTTGCACTACGCAACGCAACAAAAGACGCAGTACGCAGTAGTTTTGATATAAACAGTACAAGTCACAACGTGAACTTTTCAAGCGTGAACCTGTGCGCTGATAGCGAGTGGTGTTGAAGGGGGAGCGGTGCGTTCCTATGTAGAGTGGGAGGGGGGCGGTGGAACGGCAGTGAGGCAGGGCGGCATGGCGCCTTGACTGGGATGGCGATCAGCTGAAATTGTAAACAAACTTTGCTGTGCTGCTAACTATGCTGTGGGCTCTCAGTGTTTTCTACTCCGTTGCAATTATTATATTGATTGCTATTGTAAAATTATTGTTTGTTTATTACGTTATGCAGTTTTGAAATTACTTAATTGACGTTCCTTTATGACGTTTGGCTCATTTAAAACTTTTACAAACTGTATTAAACAAATTTTCTGCAACCAGAATTTGCCGCCCCTCAACCCTGCCGCCCGGGGCAACCGCCCCCTCTGCCCCCCCCCTTGTTCCGGCCCTGGTAGTATGCGTCAGTGATCGATGATTATGTTTTCAAAGAGTTGCAAATTTTTCATTAATATTGATTTGTCAGTCATGATTTGTTATAGTTATTTTATTTTTAAATGTTTAATCTTTTTATCTATAGTTAATGTCCTTATTGCAATTGGTTTTATATTCTGTTAATGTTTTATGTTATTTAATTTATTAATATTTGTAAATTTTTAGTGAGGTTAGGTGATAGAGAGGACTGTCCAGTTATAACCTCACCTTATGAAATAAAGACGATTTTCAATTCATTTAATACATACATTTTTGTATAATATTTTGCAGTAACATGTAATATATTTTAGTAATATGTAATTTGTATTCAGGAGTGTGTAATGTTTAGTAAATCATTATACATGTTTAAAGTCATAACTTATAGTTATTGTTTACTCCAAATTACTCATAAAGAATAATTTTTGGTATAAATGAACTTTAAACTATCGTACAGCGCGGTCATGTGAGTTCAAATTAGGTTTTTACATTAAAATAATATATCACAATTTATTTTTAATTGAGTCTATAAATAACTTTAAAATCCAGTGTCAGAGCATTACATTTTAAACATTTCCTGGGGACCCCTTACCCTGGAGTTTATTCCATATCCCCCAGGCCCCCCCCCCCGGTAGGTTTGCCCCCCCCCCATACTTTAACCAAATCCAGCCCATGACAGGTATAAGACCTATACTATTCAATTTCTCCGTTCATTTTACATCTCATTTAGTACCCTACAAATTTCAGTATAGCTTCATTCAAAGAGAGTAACTGAAATATGAAGCGTTTCCACGCCTATGTTTATAGGATTTTTCTTCATTAGTTTCACATGAGGAACAAGATCTGAAAGTTTCTCCGTGAAACACCCTGAATATTAAATAAGTTTTAGAGTATCCAACATTGAGCCTTTTAGACGATGATCTAAAATTCTAATTTATGTTTTATATTATCAACTTTACAACTGTGGTTTTTGATTTATTTTATTTTTTGGTAGGTGTTCTTTATAACGTCGTGATTGCTCGACCAGTTAGTCATTTACAAAAGTTATTATAGTCTGACGGCTTTAGTTTATAAACTCATATTTTATTGTATTTATTTTTATTGCTCTTAATTACACTAATATTAATGATTTCTATCCTATTTTGATCTCATATAAAAGCCCAAGTAAATGGATAATGAGTAAATAAATTAGTTTACATAAACCAAACGTAATCAAACTATTTTATTTTGATTTATACTAAAAAAATAGCTCTTTATAATAATCCAAATAAAACAAACCAACTTTCATTTGGAAGGAGAAAGGAACTTATACCAAGGATACCAGATGTCGCTCAAACAGAGAAAGCAAAATTTTTAGGCATAACCTTTGACAGTGATCTTTCATGGAACTGGCATGTCGACTCCTTACTAAGAAAACTAAGCTCTGCCATTTTTGTTATTAAAAGAATATATAATACCATCAATGCAAAAAGCGCAGAAATTGCCTACCACTCCCTTTTTGTATCACACATACGGTATGGCCTGGCAGTCTGGGGAGGGAATTCTGCAACGAATCTGCAGAGGATCTTTGTACTTTTCTTAAAAAAACGTGCCATTAGAATCTTAGCAAAACTTAACTTCAAGGAGAGCTGTAGAGAAGCATTCCGATCACTGAAAGTTCTGACCATCATTGGATTATACATCATTGAAGTTGTAATGCTTGTTGATGTGTCTAACCCACAAAGGAACTCTGATATTCACTGCTAACACCAGACATGCATCAAGGTTTTGCTTTCCACCTCACCATCTAACAATGTTCGAGCAAAAGCCAACTTACGTGGGAATGAAAATACACAACCTCCTACCTAAAGAGATTAGACGATTAACTGGGAAAAAACTGAAGTAGAACTAAACAAATGGCTCAAGGACCACCCTTTCTACACGATGCAGGAATTCTACCAATGGAGAAGCAACAATATATAACTTACAATTACACAAAATTGTATTTTAAAGCAATATCTCTTCTTTGTTTATTTGTATGTAATGTATGACGCCAACACTGTTCTTGAAGAACATGTGAATAAAGCAGTTTGTCTATTGTCTATAATGGAACGATAAGTATAATATCCAAACAAAAGTAGCATCAAATACTAATTTTGAGGTCTATTTAAGTATATACGAGTTTCCATTGAAACGACAATTATCTTTAATATTTATTTATTAAAATATGATTTCATTAATTATATATTTTAAAATTGTTAAAGTAACTTAATTGAACAAGTTTTATTCGGAATAAATTTAGTACATTCCAGCATACAATTTTTTTTCTTTTGTGATAACTAATTACAACATTCATTCGTATTTTATAGTTCGATGTTCAAGATACATTTTAATCTTGAAAAAAAAAACTTTTCTTCTTTTGCTTTGGTAAATTGTTGTAGTTTTGAGGTAGTAGATATATTTGTTGAGCAAGCAATGAAGGCCTTGTTACTAAGGGCAGTTGTTAGTTTCCAGTCAACCAGTGTACTGTACATAAAAGCTGACGGAACCCACAGACTTTATCTACATTACTTTCAGAGCTCTGACTTTTCAGAACTCAAAGCAAACCATACAGGTTAGCTTTTTAAAGACTTGGGACATTTTGGGTTTAACATTTTCAAATTTTCTTAGCAAATAGTTAAAAAATGGCAGTTGTAATTATTGTGAAAATATAATTAAAAACACTATATATAGTTTCAAATTTCTTCGTTCAAGTAAGTGCTCAATTGTACCCGTCCGCCCCATACACGAACATTGGTTTTAACCCACCCACCAATGATCACGTGCAAATGATGTTATTCATATTAAAAAAATATATATTTACCTCTTCTTCTTTCTTATAAAACAAAGTAGACACACATTTAAAGATGGATCACCTTTTTAATTTCTTCTCATTCATTATAATTATAGCTGGTCTTTTTAAAGTTTATTCAAAGATAATGAGTTTTGTTTAGAAGTTAATTACAAGTTAACAATTTAGTTAAACTTTTGTTTAGGTGCAAATGTGCCATTCATATTGCAGGGTGAGTCGCCGCAGTTGAGGACAAAACTTGTATCGGGTTACACTATGGTCACAACAGATGATTTTTGTATCATATGATTGATAATCATATAGTGTTTTATGTCTGACTAACAGTTTACGTTTTGGGGGGACATGACCTGAAGTTTTTGTGGTCCTACCAGGTTACATTTTGACCACTGGCCACTTATTTCATTGTGAACAGTTACAAAAAATATAATTCAATTTTTTTTTTAATATGTAAATAAAATATAGCTCTTTTTATACATAAGGCCAAGTGTTCTATAATAAGGGTTATAATTAAGATATTTTCACAAGTTTAGGTTCGTTTCTGTTCAATGTCATCCAAGAAAGGCTTTGCTTAGCATCTTTTATGTCTAACATCTCATAATATTTTAAAGAGACGATTTATGCTATATTTTATTTCAACACAATTCCAATACCTTGTTAAATCCCACACAGTGTTATTACCTGTTATGTTCAAACATAGGTTTCACTGATAATGGAGCACACTATTCAAGACCTGAATTCATGTATACACAATTTAAGTAACTTGCTAAACCCCACATAGTGTTATTACCTGCTATGTTCAAACATAGTTTTCACTGATAATGGAGCACACTATTCAAGACCTGAATTCATGTATACACAATTTAAGTAACTTGCTAAACCCCACATAGTGTTATTACCTGTTATGTTCAAACATAGTTTTCACTGATAATGGAGCACACTATTCAAGACCTGAATTCATGTATACACAATTTAAGTAACTTGCTAAACCCCACATAGTGTTATTACCTGTTATGTTCAAACATAGTTTTCACTGATAATGGAGCACACTATTCAAGACCTGAATTCATGTATACACAATTTAAGTAACTTGCTAAACCCCACATAGTGTTATTACCTGTTATGTTCAAACATAGTTTTCACTGATAATGGAGCACACTATTCAGGACCTTAATTCATGTATACACAATTTAAGTAACTTGCTAAACCCCACATAGTGTTATTACCTGTTATGTTCAAACATAGTTTTCACTGATAATGGAGCACACTATTCAAGACCTGAATTCATGTATACACAATTTAAGTAACTTGCTAAACCCCACGTAGTGTTATTACCTGTTATGTTCAAACATAGTTTTCACTGACAATGTAGTACACTATTCAGGACCTTAATTCATGTATACACAATTTAAGTAACTTGCTAAACCCCACACAGTGTTATTACCTGCTATGTTCAAACATAGTTTTCACTGATAATGGAGCACACTATTCAAGACCTGAATTCATGTATACACAATTTAAGTAACTTGCTAAACCCCACATAGTGTTATTACCTGTTATGTTCAAACATAGTTTTCACTGATAATGGAGCACACTATTCAGGACCTTAATTCATGTATACACAATTTAAGTAACTTGCTAAACCCCACACAGTGTTATTACCTGCTATGTTCAAACATAGTTTTCACTGATAATGGAGCACACTATTCAAGACCTGAATTCATGTATACACAATTTAAGTAACTTGCTAAACCCCACATAGTGTTATTACCTGTTATGTTCAAACATAGTTTTCACTGATAATGGAGCACACTATTCAGGACCTTAATTCATGTATACACAATTTAAGTAACTTGCTAAACCCCACATAGTGTTATTACCTGTTATGTTCAAACATAGTTTTCACTGATAATGGAGCACACCATTCAAGACCTGAATTCATGTATACACAATTTAAGTAACTTGCTAAACCCCACATAGTGTTATTACCTGCTATGTTCAAACATAGTTTTCACTGATAATGGAGCACACTATTCAAGACCTGAATTCATGTATACACAATTTAAGTAACTTGCTAAACCCCACATAGTGTTATTACCTGCTATGTTCAAACATAGTTTTCACTGATAATGGAGCACACTATTCAAGACCTGAATTCATGTATACACAATTTAAGTAACTTGCTAAACCCCACATAGTGTTATTACCTGTTATGTTCAAACATAGTTTTCACTGATAATGGAGCACACTATTCAAGACCTGAATTCATGTATACACAATTTAAGTAACTTGCTAAACCCCACATAGTGTTATTACCTGCTATGTTCAAACATAGTTTTCACTGATAATGGAGCACACTATTCAAGACCTGAATTCATGTATACACAATTTAAGTAACTTGCTAAACCCCACACAGTGTTATTACCTGCTATGTTCAAACATAGTTTTCACTGACAATGAAGCACACTATTCAGGACCTGAATTCATGTATACACAATTTAAGTAACTTGCTAAACCCCACATAGTGTTATTACCTGCTATGTTCAAACATAGTTTTCACTGACAATGGAGCAATAGTAAATGTTATTATGGAAATGATAAGAAGCAACATTTTTTAAACTCATGTTTATAGATCTTTAAGCTATGCCATAATACAAGTTAAATTTCAGACTCATAAATGAGCACATAAGTAATTTAATTAATGAAATCATTCACAGCCCGACTTAAAGTTTTGCCTGAATGGTACTTACTTCATAAATTTACACTACCGTGGTCAAATTATTATTTTCAATGCTATTTATTAAATCCATGACGTTTCTGTAAAATATAAGTTTATAACATTTTCAAAAGCAACAAGAACAACTTGTTTGGTTTTGTTGTTGCTTTGATGAAAACTTAGTTTTCGAAAGGCCTCAAGAAAATTGAATAAACTTTTATTCGAATTTGTGAATATCATTTATACAATAACATATCAAAAATAATCCAACAAGTGAGTTCTCTTTAATATGATAGTTTATGATTTGTTCGTCATAAAATTATTGAGGTTTAAAATTGATAGCTGAGCATATAAATATAACGCATTAACTGTATTCTATTCCCAAGTTAATCAATATCAACGTATAGTTTAAGGGTTAAACCTGTCTTAGATAAAAATAATAAACAAGTTCTAATGTTTTAAATTGTGGCCTTATCTAAGCTGAAAATAAGCGGAATAAGACCCTTTTACGTTGTCTGAGTTCTTAGCACAGAAAAAATATTTGCTTCATGCAGGTAATAATGAAACGAACATTTCAATGTATAGTTAAGAGAACATGAGTTTGTAACTCTTCTTTGTTACTATATTGAACATTCAGACATATTAGTTAAGGCAAATAACATTTCAATAATAAGGTTGTTGAAAAACTTAAAAAAAGACGTTTAATTTCTTAATTTAAACCGGTTCCAATTTAAAATTACAATAATTAAATTCATATAGTATTAGTTTAATTTTCATATCTATCACTTTTAATATTTTTGGCCAACTAGCCAACGCATTTACTACGGATTGCGTTCCCTTACCGCTCAACATTGTACACACGCAAGAAGTAAGTAATACGTAGGCCTATATTAAGGCCGACTTAATAAAACATGAGACCTTTAAGTGACACCGTCATTGCCCTAGCACGCAGAACTGTGTAATATAACTCTTTTGAAATATCACGACGAGCAAAATACGGTATATATCTTTTATTATATTAAAAATTCATAAATATCAGTCAAGATTAATTAAAATACAAGCAATAAGTTGTCAAGTAAAAATATATTTTTATCTGCCTTAATTTTGTCTTGTTTCAATTTACAAACTATTAACGCACTTATCGCTTTTAGCTTAATTATCTTATTATTCAACTTTGCCAAAAGATAACACACTTATTTCACTGCAGAATTTTGTAGAACAGTAAGCATATAACATTATCATGCGGTTTTAAGCTCTCCTGAAATTAATATTACCAAAATTGTCCAATTAATTTTAATCTGATATGTATTATGTACTTCCATAGATTAGTAATTGGATTTTAAATCATTGTATTTTTTTGGATAAGATACAGGAAATTAAAAGAAAAATACTGCAAATTTTGGTTTATTAAATAAAATTTAAGAACATAGTTAGCCAATTGTTGTGTAATCCAGGTGTGTCAGCTTTAAGTGATACACTAATTGTCCTGGCACCCAGCATTGTGTAATATAACTCTACTGAAATATCACGATGGGCAAAATTAGGTTTGTCTTTTTTTATTATAATGTGGAACAGTCATAATTATTAGTCAAGTTTAATTTAAATGTAATTAGTTGACTATAGAAATAGCTTAGTGCCTGCCTCAACTTTGTCTCGTTTCAATTTACAAACTATATATTGAAAATTCTTGTCGCTTTTAACTTAATTTTCTAATTCTTAACCTTTGCCAAAACATAACAAACTTAGTTAACTGTAGAATTTTGCAGAAAAGTAGTTCTACGCATATTACATAAACATGCTCTCTTAATATTAATATTACCAAAAATGGCCAATTTATTATTTATAGTTTAGTCTAAAATCTATTATATATATTCAAAAATTAGTAATTCGATTTCAATCATTTGGATCGAATTCATCAGATTTGTTGGGTAAGGTACAGGAAATAAAAGGAAAAAATACTGCAAAATTTTGATTTATTAAATAAAATTTAAGAACGCAGCTAGCCAATTGTTGTTTAATTCAGATGTGTCCAGGTATCAGTGGTCCGTGTCCAAGTCATGTCCGTGTACTCGCCTTGTTGTGCCGTGTATTTCAGCCTTCATCATAACTAAAACACAGAACAAAGAATAAATAAAACTGTTTTGTACACTTTAATCCAATTTTTACGATGGAAATATGCAATCAAATGTTGATCTTCAAACCACTTTTATAAACTCCACAAATATACGTTATTTTTTGAACTAGTAATATGAATCAACTTTGAAGTCTTGGAGTAAATTATGTGTGATAGTGTAAAGTTATAATTTAACTCATATACTTCCAATTCTCTACAAATACAGTTTTTGTTAGATATTTCTTTCATCAACTGTACAATACTACATCGTGCAGCGTAAATAGGCTATTGTAACTTTACCTATATTTATGGGTGTATTTGTACACAAGTGGAGTTGGATTCATCAATATCGTAATTGATAACTACGTAATTGCTTTTGTATCTATAAATCATTGTGCTGTTAAATAACAGCACAATGATTTATTTTCATAAGGACAAAACATATTTTCAAATAAAATATTTAATTTTTCAATGTATAAAATATGGTTGTTTTGATGTTTTTAAAATAAACCAATTAGGCGTATAAATACATTTATTTATTCATAAGACATTGTATTGTATGGAAAAATAAGAATTGTGAATGAGTTTCTTGAAAGATGTTTAACGCACTTTTGTCTTTTGGAAAAAAAACACATCATGAACAAAGTTTGATAACAGTGTAAAATCAAATCAACAGAAAATGTACAATGACATAACGTTTGTTACTATTATATTACGGGAACTGTTACATATTTATTCAAACCCTTATGTTTCCAAAATTAAAGAAATCATCCTTATAGTAAAAGGGGTTAATCAAAAGCAAATTGTAGAATATACATTTAAATTATTTGAGAGGATGAGCATTAATGAAATGTTTTACTGTGTTGTAAACTTTAACTGTTGGCAGTTGTACTGAGGCGGTGGGACTTCAATGAAGCAATATTTTTACTACGGATATTATGATTGTGATTTGTTTATTTATAATGTTCAGGATTAACAAAATAACCACATAAGGGATTTGCTTATTTTAAATTAATTATTTGCTTATTTTAAGTATATAATTATCTTTGTATACCTAATGAGGTAATTACCGTGCCATCTGCTGGTAAGTTTCTCGTCATACGTGTTACATTTAGGAGCCATGTAAAAACATTTACATGTGTAAATAAAATATAAAAATGATGTTCATAAAATAATCATTATTAGAGATTAAACGATAATTGTTCAAACGGTTATGGGTGAAGATTGTCTTAGTCAAAAATTATATACCGTCAATTTATTCGGTATTATAACATTCAAATTCCACACTAAAACATAATAATAACAGGTTAGAATCATTGTATGGGGTGGAAAAAGTCATTGGGATAGTAATTTTTCATTTATTGTGAATAGTTTTCATTTGGAAATAATAGTAAATAACAATATTATAAATATACCATATTATTATAAAGCCATATATAAAATATTTAAATGATGTTTAAGTTAAGCTAACATTTTTTAAGATTATGAATAAATGACAGTTGTTCGATATAACATATGATCAAGTAAAATGTTGTATATTTCCTAGACACAGCATTTATTTTGAAGTTTACAATACCTGATGATAGGTCTAGAAGGAGCCGACGACGGCCATGTTGACGTTGGTCCTTTCCTTTCCCATGTTGAGTAGTCTGATGTTTCTGTGAGAAATATCTGATACACCAGCAGACTGGACAGTGGCTTATATATTGGTGAGGGAGCAGCCTGGGCCAATCAGCGTTAAGGGAACCCTCGGCTGACGGTCCACAGAACTCTGTCGAATGATTACGTATAATTAACAACTTCTTGTTGAATTATATTAAATAACTATTTTTTTATTTATATGAAAACAGTTTTTCTAATTGTATTAAATAATAAATATTGTTTCAAAAATGGACCCAGTTTCTTTGACATAAATAGGAATAATTAATTAATTTGTAATTTCTCATTCCACACTTTCCAATAAAATATACTGAGTAAGGTTATGTAATATGAATATTTTTTTATGTACTACATGGTATAAAGGACCATTACATTATGTTTATTTTTTTTTCCACAAATATGAATTAGATTGTAAAAAGTTTCAATCCCACCAATATTTAATTGAAAATATTTTCAATAACTTCAACTTATATATTCATATATAAGTGTTATCATAATGTGTAACTTTATTGTAAAAAGGAAATGTTTAAAATTTTTATTACTTTTATTTAAAACATGATATTTTATTATTTGCAGTAAAAAAATATGTAAGTAGCCAACAGATGATTTACCCATTGATTGAAAAAGGTCAATTTGGAAATTAGAAAATTAATAAATTAGGAAACCTTCTAGTCATTTATTATTTGACTAATAGTGAACCATTTGCTAAATAATTTTTCGTATCCTCAAATTTATTGGTAAATTTTAAATATTTATGTTAAACTGTCGTATATTCTAAAAAATAATAGTTAAAACAAAGTCTATTGCTGTTAATCAATGACATACACAATACATATAATATCAGAATACTTTCAAAGTGTTATTCATATCTTTACGTTATACTTTGATTAACACTTTAAAACCAGTTCAATAATCTGTGCTTACTTGATCAACATCAATGACCTTATGTTTTGTTTGGTCAAAATAACAAACATTATAAAATTATTCTTGGACATACAAAATTATATCTTAATAATCTCTAAGACTACACAATTTATATAGTTTGTATGCATATAAAGAATGATAAAATGCAAACTAAATAACGACCATGTCAAGTGGTTATTTACAACACCAAACGTCTTAAAGATAAAACTGAGGATGCCACATCAAAGTATATGCGCAAAGTTTTGTGGAGTAGGTATTGTAATTAACTCTAGAACGTGGTCGTTACCAGAAGCTTACATTTTTAGCAATGACACCGGTCAATAAATCCAGATAAAATAAAGAGCTTATTGTTCTATGCACTAAAATTATATTTTATCTGTGCACTAAGCCAAAATATACCAATGCTTCCAAAACCAAACCTAACATAACTAGAAACAAACCATGCATTTTAGCAGCCATTACAAAATGTCTGTCTTACACATACATCGGACATGACCTGAACACCCCCCATATACGTACTGTGGTAATGGTCCTCTCTCCCACCCAGTGGAGTATACAAGTTCAATATTGATGGCTGCCACCAACTTAACACGTTCAGTGTTGATGGCCCTCCTAGCACCCATACATGTCCAATGGTGATGGCCCTCCTAGCACTCATGCATGTACAGTGGTGATGGCCCTCCTAGCACTCATACATGTACAGTGGTGATGGCCCTCCTAGCACCCATACATGTCCAGTGGCAATGGCCCTCCTAGCACTCATACATGTACAGTGGTGATGGCCCTCCTAGCACCAAAACATGTACAGTTGTGATGACCTTCCCAGTAACCCACTTGTATACAGTGGTGATGGCTCTCCTAGCACCCATACACGTACAGTTGTAATGGCCCTCTTAGCACCAATACACGTACAGTTGTAATGGCCCTCCTAGCACCAAAACATGTACAGTTGTGATGACCTTCGCAGTAACCCATATGTATACAGTGATGATGGCACTCTTAGCACCCATACAAGTACAGTGGTGATGGCCCTCTTAGCACCCATACAAGTATAGTGGTGATGGCCCTCCTAGCACCCATACACGTACTGTGGTGATGACCTTCCCAGCAACCCATGTACAAAAGTGGCGATGACCTTCCCAGCAACCCATGTGCATACATTGGTGATGGCCCTATTAGCACCCATACACGTTCAGTGGTGATGGCCCTCCTAGCACCCATACATGTACAGTGGTGATGGCCCTCCTAGCACCCATACACATACTGTGGTGTTGACCTTCTCAGCAACCCATATGCATACAGTGGTGATGGCCCTCTTAGCACCCATACAAGTACAGTGGTGATGGCCCTATTAGCACCCATACACGTTCAGTGGTGATGGCCCTCCTAGCACCCATACACGTACTGTGGTGATGACCTTCCCAGCAACCCATGTGCATACAGTGGTGATGGCCCTCTTAGCAACCATACAAGTATAGTGGTGATGGCCCTCCTAGCACCCATACACGTACTGTGGTGATGACCTTCCCAGCAACCCATGTGCAAACAGTGGTGATGGCCCTATTAGCACCCATACACGTTCAGTGGTGATGACCTTCCCAGCACCCATACATGTACTTACAGTGGTGATGGCCCTCCTAGCACCCATACACGTACTGTGGTGTTGACCTTCTCAGCAACCCATATGCATACAGTGGTGATGGCCCTCCTAGTACTCATACACATACTGTTGTAATGGCCCTCCCAACAACACATACACGTTCAGTGATGATGGCCAAACATAACGCAATAAGAAGGAAACCTAATATAATCTAAACTTATAACCTCCAAACATATCGTAAACCCACCTGAACATAACCTTACTGACACCGGCAAATTTATTGATAACTTCTATTCATCTAGTAAATTAGAGTCTCTTTTTTTATCTGGGGTTACTTTAACCAATTGAATATTTCCTCACGTAGCTTTTAAGGACAACAGTGATTGTTAAGAGATAATTTTCTTCTCTTTTTATATTTTACTTTTTTAAAGTATGATTTGATCAAGTCATTTTATTATTATTGTTTCTGAAATTGTAACCATTACCTTTGGTAATGGGTTCGTAAGTTGAGAATTTGTTTAGATTTTTATTTGAGAGTGAAGAAAATACGTTGTAGCACAGAATTATAATGTGGTCTTTTTAAACACTTTTTCGATTATGTGATTTGTTTGAATTTATTGTTTCTATTTGTTATACATTTAGATATTTGTTATACTGATTTAGAATCAGTTTTACTATTATTTTGTAAAGCATGGCACGTAAACTGATTAATATTTGATATACATAGTTTACTATCTGATTGTTTATTATATCATTAAAACTAACGTTGTAACTAAATTAAAACTAAATGTAAAGCCGTGTTTAATAGTTTTTAGTATTATCCTAGCATGTATATTGTTTAATAGTTAGATACAATCATATTTAATAAAGACAAATTAAATTACTTTACAACCATTTATTTTAAATTCACTTCTTTAGGGTTGTTATATTGACCTATACATCATTATTACTGGATATAAAAATGGAACATTATTGGAATGATTGAAATTGGACTTATTATATGAAAACGATTATAAGACGTAAACTTCAGTATGAATATAATCAGTCTTCAGGTCTTTTGTTTGAATCTTCAGTATAGAATGTTCTTCTAACCATGCTTACTTTTCTTTATTTTGATTCATATTTTAAGTAGTCGTAAAATACAATATTTAATGTTAATTCTTTTACTTTATTTACAATATTATAACAAACAGTAATCGTATGATTGTAATATATACTTGGAAATATGATTAGTAATATAGTTGTATATAGTAAAGATTTATTTAACGATTTTGAAATTCTATTTAATTATTTAATGTATGTTGTGTTTTAAGTAATACAGCTTTTGGATTTTTCAATTATATTGTCCAATTCACATTTGTGAAACAAAAATTAACCTGAAAGTTTCTCAGATTGTGCAATATATTTGCTAACATGAGTTAAAATAGTTTTTTACAAAGTGGGATAGAAGATATAGCAAAGAAATAGTTCGACTGAATTTCAAGGTACCAGGGTACGTTTATCAAACAAGCTATCATGCAACAAATTTACATCATTCTAAATACAGCCAGCATTTTATATATATGTGAATAAATAAATTATTCTGTTGTATACAACAATCAGTTGTTACTTTATTTGTAATGCAACGTTTTTATAATCACTTGACAATGTTTCGTGGACCTCAGGCGAGACAGTGATAAACTCTGATTGGCCGAGGATGACCTCACGCCAGTATATAAACCGCTGTCCAGTCTTTTGTTGTATCATATATTTCTCACAGAATCATCCGACTACTCATCATGGGCAAGGAAAGGACCAACGTCAACATGGCCGTCGTCGGCTCCTTCTAGACCTACCATCAGGTACTGTATACTTCAAAACCAATATCTAGGAAATGTTCAAACATTTACTAAGTCATGTTTGTAATAAAACAAAACATCCTGATTATAATTCAATATATATTATAATCAGGATTCTGTTATTTTTGACGTTCCATAATATTTTTTTACCGTTGTGCTCTTGGTATTATTACTGAAAATAACTCTTAGTTTTAAGTTATTTAACAAAAACAAAAGAATTTATACTTTAATTATTACTATACCTTGATACTCTTAGAACTGTTAAGTTATTATTATTAACCCAAACAGATATTTTTATGCAATTCTTGAAGGTCTTTTACTGGATAATATTGTTTAAATTTACGAAAAGTCTCACCCTTCCTGTAAATTAAAATTTTATTTATTAAACATATATTAAACATTCATAATTTTTAAGTCTTTTACTATAATTTTATATACATAATAAAATGTGAAATATGTATGGTTGCAAATGGGATCGGTAAGAAATTTATTTGTATCAAAAAAATTACATTTGTAATTTTCTAAAACAATAAGTTATTTTTTATAGTGTTTTTAATATTACATACAGTTTTGTAAGATAACTCAAAATACTTATTATTATTAAGTATTTAGTACTAACAAACTCTGATGAATTACTCATGGGTTTTCACTTATAATCTTTTTCATATAGTGTAAAAGTGACAATGATAATAATCCTTTAACCCCTAGTAACAGATTATCTCACGTTATGTACGAACGTTACATTGTTATTTACACATACATGTTCATGTTATGGCAGAGCTATGATTAATTAAATTAATATTTTATATAGAATTTTCAATAAAAAAATTTATATTTGTAAATAATTTTCAATAATAATTTACTCACCTAACTCATTCTTAATCCATATCAGCCCATACATTACATTATCTTGTGTTTATTGTAAGGCCCGTTTCTTAAATGTATAGGATGCCATGGATTGAAGCAATATTATAAATAAATATACATATTTAAACAATCCCAAAGCTATATCAAAATCTTTATACAACTCTAATTAACTAAGAAAAGTATTTAATATATATATATATATATATATATATATATATATATATATATATATATATATATATATATGTACATAAAAACAAGAGTTTTGTTAAAACCACTTTTGTTGAACTGATAAGTTGTTGCAATATTTCAGTGTTAACCTAAAATAAATAAAACTTACAATATTAAATAATATACAGAACATCTATGTTATAGATATACACTATAACAAACATTAATTGATATATTTACTATACTTCTTTAAAAATATGTGGTTGATAATACTGAAGGTCCTAATAATACATAATATTTTTTTAAATAAATTACATTTGTGAAATTTATTTTAGTAGTTTGTAAAAATTACGGTTAAATACATAACTATCATTAAAATTGGATTAAAGTATTCAAGATAGTTTAATATTTATTCTTTGTTCTGTGTTTCAGATATGACGAAATCTGGAATACACGGCACAACAAACCGAGTACACGGACATGACTTGGACACGGACCACTGATACCTTGACACACCTGGATTACACAACAATTGGCAAACTATGTTCTTAAATTTTATTTAATAAATCTAAATTTTGCAGTATTTTAAACAATAGTTAATTTAAGTCCTCAAATCCAATTATCATAGTTTTATTAATTAAAACATGTGGCTAAAGAGAGTTGTGATATTTATATTATAAGTAACTACTATGCATTTATAATTTATTGCTAAAAATATTGTGTAGAAGTAGCATAACATATCCACAATCACTTTTACATTCTTGTTGAGTGGACAATGTTTCAGATCATCTCAATAAAATATAGTTTTTTAACTAACTTAAAGTGGATTGGTAAGATCCATCAAGATAACAAATTGTTCACATAACAAAAACAATGTATCAATGCTATAAGAATGAGTTGACTCATTTTATATACGAGTGTATATTGTCATGTCTAAATTTCATTTAGATCTTGCATAAGAAAATTAATGCTTTCACCAATTTTGAATTCGTCTACCCTCCTTCCAGGAGGCAGCGCTGGCGGCATATAGGATGCTGGTAAGCTCACTATGCCAGTAAACACGCCGAAATCAATCAGACATTCTAGAGATGTGTTAGAATAGGATGCACATACAAACTGACTTTGACAAAATCTATTGTGTCGTCATCTATTGTCACCTCATTGGGAACAAGGTGAATCAATCGCAATGAAGAACGCGATCACGTGGTACACAGATGGCTCACGAACCATCCTTGGGTCTGGTTGCGGGGTCTATGGTGCCAAGTCAAAAACTGAGCTTAGTTTTAGCCTCGATAAACTGACTACGGTTTTTAGATGGAAATGGCTGCTATAGCTGCCTATACTCAGGCAAGCATAAATCTGGGCCTTACGGGCAAAACAATCTATCTGAACTTAGATAGCCACGCTGCATTAACGTCACTTGCGTCTTTTGACTTCACCTCGAGTTTAGTTTGGGACTGTCACCGGGTTCTTAAAACGCTGGTAATGATAGGGTACACTGTCACCAATAGGATAAAGCTATATGGGTGCCAGGTCACACCGAGGTACTGGGAAACGAGAGGGCAGACCACTGTGCCAAGAGAGGCACTGAGGAACCTCTCTTTCATCGGCCCAGAGCCGGCATGCGAAATTGCTTACAGCCTCTCTAAGAGGGTTTCCAACCCCTCTTGTATAGGAAATGCGGGGAGAGAAGAGTCTGGACAGCACGCTTTTAATGCCCGGCCCTAGCTAGGAAGCGGGCTCTCACTTTGGGCGGCGTATCAGAACGTGGCCAAGGTCTAGCAAAGGATAATCTCATCAAGGCAATCTCAAGGTTCTCTAAGGATTGGATAAGGTTTGAAGTCCTGTAAAGGCAATAATCCTCTTGGCTGAGAGGCCGTTACCAGGTACAGAAGCCTGACCCTCCCAATCGTAAAAAAAACCCAAATTACGATTGAAACGGGAAGGTTAATCATTTTAACAACAATGGTCTGAATAAAGATTTGATCTAACGAATTCGTTTTCTCTGTACATTATACAATTAAGAATAGTAAAATATACTTTTTTATTTAATAACTGTTAGATAATATGTTACAGAGAAAAAAAGAGAACTTGCATTTAAGCAATGCTTAATATTTGTCATTAATACTGCCATTGATACAGAGACAGTCAATGTGTTGTGAGGATTATTGTAAATCTAGACTAGTATATTTTGCCTTACAGTAATGCAGTTTCAGATAGTTTAAAGTGTTTGATAATAGTTCTTAAAATACTTCTGACTAATGAAGATTCTGATTAATTTTTATCCGTCTGTATAAATATGAGTCCGTAAAGGTTTAGAATAATTGTTATCTATTGTTTGAGTACTATATTGTTTTACTATTTTAGGGCTGAGGATAGATTTTTTAATATACAGAGTGTTCAGTAAAACTGTTTCAATAATTTGGGATGTTTTACTGAATTAATATATAGATATATTCATATATTTATATATAAATATATGAATATATAAATATATGAATATATAAATATATGAATATATAAATGAATACATAAAAATGAGCAAAAAACTTCATATGAAGGTATGTCCTGAAACCTTTATTTTTCCGTCTATCTGTCTTTATGTGTTTTTTACACAAAAATTCAAAACTTTGGATCAACTTAAGGTACAATTATGAAAATTTATTATTGTACTACCCTATAGTAGATCTATTTTCAATAAAAATATAAAAAAATAAATATTTACCGGTTTCAAAATGGTGGACGTTTATTTTGTATAACCAAAATATCTAAAAATGACAAATTTTATAAACAAAATGCATGAATAAGGTTTTTTTTTAGTAAATCTTATTATAATATCCACAACGTTTGTTTCATCAAAAACGGATAAAAAACAGCTGAGTTATGCTGCAAAACGTAAAACTATATTTTACAGCCAAATATAAAATACCAAAGGCTAGTGCTGTTTTAATATGTGTGTACGTTGAGCAGCTGACTTAATGTCAATCTGCTATTTAATATTAACAGCTGTTTATTTATGCCATTAATATTACCTTTGGTTTCCATTGTTGGCATTATTCATTAGTAACAATAAGAACACTGTCGTGTACGTTTTAACGTGAGTTTATGTTTAGTCTTTTTATTGTATTGTTTGTTTTCATTAGTTAGAGTTTGTAATTTATTTTCTTATGACGCAGTTCTTTTTTATTATATTCATAGTTTCCTTTTATTAACAAATAATGGCAGATAATGAAATGAACAACTTCACCAACTCATATATGACATGGCTCATTGTAGTTGTACTCAAGCAAGAAGACTGCATCAGGAACGATTCCAAATCGTGTGGTACCTTGTCATACAACTTTTACAAGGATCCATCAAAGGAGGCACCCTGCTACAGTCCCATTTGTGAATCTCGGCATTCACCTCGTGAGGAAGATCGGTCTACGGCATTGTCAGAATTCTTAAGCCGTATGACCATGAATTTTGGTTTTTGAGGCAGTGGGGACCATAAACTTAGTCTTTTATAAATATCTGATGGTATATTAGTAATTAAGAGACGAATACCTTTAATTAGATACCTCACTTGGGTGTAGTAGTTTAAAATTACCCAATTCTGGGTTTCTGAGCATATTTTTAATTGGAGGAGGAGCAGAGCCCTTAAATGTTGTCTCTTCCAAAATGTAACGGTATAATGTGATAAAAACACATATAGTTTGATACCCCACTTTCTGCTAAACGTCGATAAGGTTTCATTTTGACAACTGGTCACTTATTTCATTATAAACAGTTTAAAATTGTATAATTGAAAATAAAAAAAGATAAAATCAAATGTAGCTTTTATACATAAAGTTTGGTACTTAATTGATTTATATTAAGGGTATATATTAACTTTTTTCTAAATTGAAGTTCAAGTGAGAGTTCTTCAGTAATATCTGAGAAAGATTTAGCTCAGCATTTATAACAGATTTATTTCAACACAATTTAAGTAACTTGTTTGGCCCACAATGCTGTTAGCTGATATGTTTTCAGATTTAACATTATTATGTAGCTGAATTCATGTATATGCATTGTGTATGTGGTTTGAATGGTGGAAATGCAAGTTTAGCGAAAACATACGCAGATCATATTGCGGGGTATTTAAGGTGTTTACTGCAGTTCACGCTGGTTCGTGAAAATGGAAGTCATGGATAGAATTTCTGTTACAATAGTAAGATAGTTAATAATCTTAATATCAAAGGAATAAGAAGAAACGTTTTTAAAACTCATGTTTATAAACCGTTAAGCTATGCCATAATACGATTTAAATTTCATATTCATAAATAAACACATAACTAATTCAATTAATGAAAAACCATTCTAGCCTGAGTTAACATTTTTGTTGAATGACATAAATTTCATAATTGTACTCTACCGTGGTCAAATTATTTTTAATTTTATTACTTGACACATCTGTAAAGTTTAGTAACATTTTGAGGATAAAATTGTTGAAAAACTAAAATATATACGTTTCATGTCCAAGCTTAGTCATGTTTCAATTTAAAATTACGATATTTAAAATTCATACCGTATTAGCTTAATTTTCATATTCTTCACTTTTTAATGTTTTAATTCAACTAGCCAACGAATTTCCTAAGGATTGAGTTCCCTTACCGCTGAACAGTGTACAACTTCAAGTTACATGATAGCTAGGCAAAATTAGGTTTGTCTTTTTTTATTATAATATGGAACAGTCATAAATATTAGTCAAGTTTAATTTAAATATAATAGGTTGACGTATGGAAATAGCTTAGTGCCTGCCTGAACTTTGTCTCGTTTCAATTTACAAACTATATATTAAACATTCTTATCGCTTTTAACTTAATTTTCTAATTCTTAACCTTTGCCAAAACATAACAAACTTAGTTAACTGTAGAATTTTGCAGAAAAGTAGGTCCACGCATATTACATAAACATGCTCTCTTAATATTAATATTACCAAAAATGGCCAATTTATTATTTATAGTTTAGTCTAAAATCTATTATATACATTCATAAATTAGGAATTCGATTTTCAATCATTTGGATCAAATTCATCAGATTTATTGGATAAGATAAAGGAAATTAAAGGAATACTTTAAATACTGCAAAATTTTGATTTATTACATAAAGTTTAAGTACACAGTTAGCCAATTGTTGTGTAATCCAGGTGTGTCCAGGTATCAGTGGTCCGTGTCCAAGTCATGTCCGTGTACTCGCCTTGTTGTGCCGTGTATTCCAGCCTTCATCATAACTGAAACACAGAACAAAGTTGAAAGAAAACTATATTGAATAATATATGTAATTACATGTTTATCTTCAAACTACCTTTATAAGCTCCACAAATATACGTAATTTTAAACTAGTTATGTGAATCAACGTTTAAGTCTTGAAATGTTTAAAAGTAAATAATATGTGATAATCTACTTATAGTTTAACCTGTATTCTCTGTCTTGTTAGATATTTGTTACATCAACAATACAATACTGCATCGGGCAGCGTAAATATTTTATTGTAACTTTACCTTTATACCTATATTTTTAGGTAAAACAAGTGGAGTTCGTTTCATTTCACAATCTCAAAACGCATAACTTGAACTATTCAACAATATAATGGTTTAGTTCTACAAAGACAAAACAAGTTAGTAAATAAAATATTTAATTTTTAGTAAATTAAAGAATTGGTCCTTTCATTTTTAAATTGAAACAATTAGAGGTATGCATACATTTATTTCTTCTTAAGACTTAAGTTTCATTTCTACACAATTTATTTCCATTTATTGTATGGAAAAATAAAATGGTGATTTTGTCTTTGGATACAAAACATATCATCAATAAAGTTTGAATAGCAATATGAAAAAAGTCAACAGAAAGTTTAAAATTACATAACGTTTGTCACTATTTAATTAACGTTACTCTTACATATTTATTAAAAACTTTATATATTAAGATTTAAATAAATCGTCCATACTATACAACGACTTAGTCAAAAGCCACTTGCAGAATATACATTTAAAGTCTTTTAGATGTTGAGCATTAATAAAGTGTTTTACTTTCTTGTAAAGTATTCTAAAATAATCGAACTGTTGGCAGTTGTACTGAGGCGGTGGGACTTCAATGAAGCAATATTTTTACTACGGGTATTATGATTGTGTTTTCTATATTTAAAATTTTTAGAATATTAAAAACTATACGAGGGATTTATTTATTTTAAATGAATAAATATCTTTTTCTACATGGAAAAATAATTACCTAAAAAAACGTCTGCTGAGAAGTTTCCCCACAAACGTGTTACATATAGTAGCCATGTCAATATACCTGTGTAAATAAAATATAAAATTTTGTACATAAAATAATCGTTATTAAAGATTAAATGGTATATTGTTAAAATATTGTTAAAACTGTTACGCGTAATGATATTCGTAATAAAAAATTATATACCTTAAATTTATTGGATAGTACAACATTCAAATTCCACACACAAAATAATATTAAAAGGTTAGAATGGAGTGGAAAAAGTCAATTGGGATAGCAATTTCAAAACATGAATATTCAATGATGGGAAATACTTTTTATATTGAAATACATATAAATAACAATACTATAAATATACCATATTATTATAAAGACTTTTGAATTAATTATAATTACATTTAAAGTTAACCTAACCTTTTATAAGATTATGAATAAACGACAATTGTTCGTTATAAAATATGATCTAGTAAAATGTTGTATATTTCCTAAATATTTATTTTTTAACAGTACCTGATGGTAGGTCTAGAAGGAGCCGACGACGGCCATGTTGACGTTGGTCCTTTCCTTGCCCATGTTGAGTAGTCTGATGTTTCTACGAGAAATATCTGATACAACAGCAAACTGGACAGTGGCTTATATACTGGCGGGGGTTCAGCCTCGGCCAATCAGCGTGAAAGAATCCCTCGGCTGATGGTCCACAGAATATTGTCAAGTGATTAGAACAATTACGCTTTACGTATAAGTAATAACTGATTGTAGTATTATATAAAATGACTGCTTTTATATATTTATATGTAAACAGTTATTTTTTGTTGTATAATATATTCTTTTAAAAAAAGATCCAGTTTCTTTAAAGTAAAATAAGACTAGTAAATTATAATCTAATTTCTCCATCCACACTTTCCAATAAACTATTCATTTATTCAGGTTAGCAAATATGAACATTTGTTATATAGTGCTTGGTATGTAACACCATTACATCATATTACTTTTTTCAGAAATATGAATTGGTTTTATGAACGTGTCATTCCCACAAATATATAATTGAAAATATTTTTAATGGCTTTATCTCGTACAGAATGTTCATAAAAACCTCAAGATAGTATCTTAAAATCCGCAAATGTATGAAAAATTATAGGACATAATTTAGTACTGATCGTCAAGTTCCTACTTTGTACAATTTCAAAATGGTAACAATTTTTCATTTTTAAAACTTGTTTTTTATTGTATTGTATTGTAGCTTGTATTTTTTATACCCATACAAGATGTAGAGTAGGCCTATTGACCAGCACTGGTACACACTGTCTCCAAGTATTTCATCATGTGCATTCTGATGTTACAAGCCCTAAGTGACTCACCCATGTACCTCTTTATACAGACACCGGATCTATTATGTTATTTTACAAAGCTCTCAAGACACAAGATACATTTGGGACTTGTATTTATAATGACCCACATACCTTCCCACACACGTAAAGTGGTATTGACTCACCCACCTGATCATACACGTACAGTGGTAATGACTCACCCACCTGCCCACATACGTATAGTGATATTGACCCACCCTCCTGCACACACACGTAAAGTGGTATTGACCCACCCGCCCACCCATACACGTACTGTGGCATTGACCCACCCACCCACCTATACACGTACTGTGACATTGACCCAGCCGCCCACTCATACACGTACTGTGGCATTGATAAAAAAATGTACGATAAATAATAGCCTATATACACGTTGCTATGTATATAGGCTATTATTTATGGGCTATGTTCATATGATTATAATTATGTATAAATATCATTTTATATATTAAATTCGCCTATAAAAGGTTTATTGAAGCCACTAGTTTGATTAATGACCCACCCGCCCGCCCATACACTTACATTGATACCTACACTATAAGACTACTGTGTAGGTAGAGTGGGTCAACACAGTTAGGGATGTATATTTAAGGCATTTCTGAAATATGCGGAAATGGGCTTAATGAATAAGGGTAGTATCAAATTCAATTCATAAATTCATAAAATCAACGTCACCTCACTAAAGTAAAATATTAAAATAACTTTAATTCAATATCACAGTGCGTGTGTATGGATGGGTCAATATCTCAGTGTGTGTATGGGTGGGCTGATGGGTCAATGTCACAATGCGTGTATGGGTGGGCTGATGGGTCAATGTCACAGTGCGTATATAGTTGGGCGGGTGGGTCAATACCACAGTGCGTGTATGGGTGGGCTGGTGGGTCAATACAGTAGTACGGAAATATATGCAAAAACAATTTTTTTCAGAAATGCGACTTATAATGCACATCATTATGTAGAATTTCACGCTGAATTCGAAAACGGTATAAAAAACCCCCACCCGCCAATACACGTACAGTGGTATTGGCCCACCCATCCGCCTATCCACATACGTACTGTAGACCTACGTCATTCTTAAATTGTTAGTGTACTCCTTAGTAATACTTTTTAAGATAAACTTTTAAAGTTTATCTTAAAAGTTATAAACTTAATAAAAAAACACCACAATAAAAAAATGAAAAACTTAATTTAGTAAATGTTGTTTAGATGAGATCATTAATAACGGATCAGGTCTAATTTCCGTAATACAGTACATGCTAACGTTGTAGGTTTATGAGTGTTTCAAATTCGTCATTTTTAGGTTACTTATCAATTTTATTTAAAAATCCTTGTACTAGTATTTAAAATACAACATATTTTGTAGATATTTTTGATACCGTGGGTTTTTAAGAGACATAAAAACCATTTGAATGAATAATTTGGATGTACAATAACCAAGAGTATTTTACATACAGTTAAACTACATTTGCACTTTTAACTAAAATTTTATTTCAGAAACTAATTAAAATTGTCATAACACTAGCATGCACTATATTACAAAAATTATAAATAATCAGTTATTAATGATTTGAACCAAACAATCGTTGTACTAATTTTTAGCAAATTACATTGGGGATATTTTTAGTGTTTTGCAGTATTTTAAAAATGTTTATTTTTTATGATATTAAGCTTTAAAAACTAAAAACATCCGCTATTTTTAACGGTACAAAGTAGGAACATGACACTCTATACTAAACTAGATCCTATTATTTTTCATTTATGTACAGGGTTTGAATATAATACCTTGAGGAGTTGTTATGATAAATTATGTAAAAATACATTCAGATATACGGACGGAAAACTAAGTGTTTTAGAACATATGTTAAATGGTACTTTTTCTTATTTTTCGAGTAAGTAATCATATCTTGAAGTATTGAAGGGTTTTTTTCATGAACACTGTATTTTCAAAGAAAACTATATAAATTGTGTTATAAATTTGTAACTTTTTAAGTTACAAATTTAAGTACAAAGTTTAAGTAATACAATCTGTAAGTGTTTTTTAACACTTACAGATTGTATTACTTTTACTTGAAGCTTGTCATGTTTTATTACTTGAAGTTAAATAATTTTGTAAGTAACCTAGACTTGAAGGACTAGTTCCATAAGTTCTTTATTTGTTATCATAAAAGTGTCAACTTGGTAATCCAAACTTAAATAATTAGAAAAGGTTTCAAGCAATTAAAATTTGGCGGATAGTTAACTATTAGCTTTTAATGTTATCCACAAATTTATTAATACATCTTAAATGTAAATTGTTATATGCTTATAATAAAATATCGTGTATTCCAAAATAATAAATAAAACTAAGTCTATTGATTTTAAGCAATAAAATACATTCAATATTTAATTGATAATGATTACTTTCTAATTGTTATCGATATCGTTACGTAATACTGTAATTAACACATTACAACCACTTAAATAATGTGTGATTACTTGATAAAAAAGTGAAATATAATTTTGTCGATTATGAAATTATTCTTGGACATATAAAACTTGTTAATAATTTATTAGAAATACTCATTTTATATAGTTTATATGTAAATCAAGAATGTGTAAATATTGTAAAGAACTCTTTGACGCGGTCGATACTGGAAGCTTTAGTTATTAGTAATGACACGTTACTTAAGCCTACAAATTAAATAAAATAACAGAGTGTATTGTTTTAAGCAATGAACCTTATTTGTACGCTAAGTCAAAATATACAATTTCTAAGAAAATCAAACCTAAAATTACTAGAAACAAACCATTCATTGTAGTAGTCACTCCAACTTGCCCGTGTTAATACATCGGCCATGATTTAAACACCAACCCATATACTTTTGTGGCAATGGCTCCCCCACGTACCCATACATGTCCAGTAGTGATGTCCCTCCCAGAAACTCATACACGTACAGTGGTAATGGCCGTCCCACCAACCTAAACACGTCCAGTTGTGATGTTCCTCCCAGCAACCCATATACGTATTGTGGTGAAAGGCCTCCCACCAACCTAAACACGTCCAGTTGTGATGTCCCTCCCAGCAACCCATATACTTATTGTAGTGATGGGCCTCCCACCAACATAAATATGTCCAGTTGTGATGTCCCTCTCAGCAACTCATACACGTACAGTGGTAATGGCCGTCCCACTAACCTAAACTCATACAGTAGTGATGTCCCTCCCAGCAACTCATACACGTACAGTAGTAATGGCCGTCCCACCAACCTAAACACGTCCAGTTGTGATGTTCCTCCCAGCAACCCATATACATATTGTGGTGATGGGCCTCCCACCAACATAAATACGTCCAGTAGTGATGTCCCTCTCAGCAACTCATACACGTACAGTGGTAATGGCCGTCCCACCAACCTAAACACGTCCAGTTGTGATGTTCCTCCCAGCAACCCATATACGTATTGTAGTGATGGGCCTCCCACCAACATAAATACGTCCAGTTGTGATGTCCCTCTCAGCAACTCATACACGTACAGTGGTAATGGCAGTCCCACCAACCTAAACACGTCCAGTTGTGATGTCCCTCTCAGCAACTCATACACGTACAGTGGTAATGGCAGTCCCACTGTTGTGATGTCCCTCCCAGCATATTTTACATACACGAACTGTGGTGATGGCTCTCCCAGCAACACATACACGTCCAGTATTAATGTACCTCCCAGTAACCCATATACGTACCGTGGTGGTTACCATCCCAATACAAATACATTACAGTGTGATGTCCCTCCCAGCATATTTTACATACACGAACTGTGGTGATAGCTCTCCCAGCAACACATACACGTCCAGTATTAATGTACCTCCCAGTAACCCATATACGTACCGTGGTGGTTACCATCCCAATACAAATACATTACAGTGTGATGTCCCTCCCAGCATATTTTACATACACGAACTGTGGTGATGGCTCTCCCAGCAACACATACACGTCCAGTATTAATGTACCTCCCAGTAACCCATATACGTACCGTGGTGGTTACCATCCCAATACAAATACATTACAGTGTGATGTCCCTCCCAGCATATTTTACATACACGAACTGTGGTAATAGCTCTCCCAGCAACACATACACGTCCAGTATTAATGTACCTCCCAGTAACCCATATACGTACCGTGGTGGTTACCATCCCAATACAAATACATTACAGTGTGATGTCCCTCCCAGCATATTTTACATACACGAACTGTGGTGATAGCTCTCCCAGCAACACATACACGTCCAGTATTAATGTACCTCCCAGTAACCCATATACGTACAGTGGTGATTACCGTCCCAACACAAATACATTACAGTGGTGATGGCCATGCAAGTAATATTATTTTTAACGTATGTGTTTGTGTGGGTGGATATTACCACCGTACGTGTGTTTTTGTTTGGTGATGCATAATGAACGTGCATGGGTGGGTGGGTGGGTATTATTAACGTATGTGTTTGGGTGGGTGGATATTACCACCGTACGTGTGTTTTTGTTTGGTGATGCATAACGTACGTGCATGGGTGGGCGGGTGGGTATTATTTACGTACGTTCAATGGGGATGCCCCTCCCAACAACTTAAACACGTTAAGTTGTGATGGCCCACCATACAACTTAAACATATCCAGGAGTGATGGTCCTCCCACCCACCCATACATGTTATATGGTGATAGCTATTACACATATCCATATATGTACTGTAGTGATGGTCTTCCCACGCTTATATACACACACTGTGGTGTGACCCTCTTAACCACCCATATACGAATTGTGGTGGTAGCCTTCCCATCTACCCATACACATACTATGATGATGGCCTAATATAACCAAACCAAACCTATAACAAGAACCAAACCCTACATAATAGTTTTTAAGGACGACAATGATTGTTTATGTATAATTTTATCTTCATTTTAATGTTACTCTTTTAAAGTAAGATTTGAGCTAGTATATTATTGTTTTTAGAACTTAGGTTGTGGTTTTGGTATTACATTTTTTGGAATTGACCATTTCATAATCCAATTGACATTTGTAAAACAAAAGTTCATCTGAAATTTTCTCAGATTGTGCGATATATATGCTAACTTGAATTAGTTTTTTTTTTTTTTTTTACAAAGTTGGAAAGAAGAAATGGCAAAATAAACAGTTCGACGAAATGTCAAAGTACCTGGATACGTTTGTCAAATGATCTGTTATGCAACAAATTTACAGCAATCTAAATATGATTTTCTAAATATCATTTACACATCAGGAAATCTACTACTTGTTAGAATGCAATAAACAGTTGTTAATTTATTCGTAATGCGAAGTTTTTATAATCACTCGACAATGTTATATGAACCATCAGCTCAGCCGTTGATAAACTCTGATTGGCCGAAGCTGTTCCCCCGCCAGTATATAAGCCGCTGTCCAGTCTACAGTTGTATCAGATATTTCTCGTAGAAACATCAGGCTACTCAACATGGGCAAGGAAAGGACCAACGTCAACATGGCCGTCATCGGCTCCTTCTAGACCTACCATCAGGTACTGTACTCTTCAAAACGAATATCAAGGAAAAGTTCAAAGTTTACTAAATCCAAGTATTTTTATAATATTCGAGGTATTCAGTTATTTTTGACGTCTTCATATGTTTTTACCGTTGTAATTTTACTATATTACTAAAAACAATTGTTATAATTAAGTAATCAACAAAAAACAAAAATATTATCATTTGATGAATAACTATATACCTTGACACTGATAGACAAGTTAAATAGTTTTAACTCAAATAGTGATTCTCATATAATTCCTTAAGCTCTTTTTACTGGATATTATAATTTAAATTTATGAAGGGCACTCCAGTAAAATTACAATTTTGTTACTAAATATATATATAAAAAATCCATAATTGTTAATTATCAATTAACAAAATGCCCAATGAGAATCGTTGAAAATGAATTCGGTAAGAAAATCATGTTTCTCAATGACATATTTTTTTATATTTTTATTTTTTTTTACAATATGTTGTTTTTAGATGTCTTTTTAATGTCATATACATTTTTTGTAATATAACTCGAAATCATGGCTGTAATAGTTATTTAATAATGAATAAATCTGATGAATTACTAAAGGGTAGTTATTGGCCTATAATTATTTTAATGCATTGCAACATTTTTTATAATTACCCCTTCACTCCTAGCAACAAATTATTCTTCGTTATGTACGAACATAACAAAATGCTATTTGTTCATATTCATGTTTTGGCAGAGTTATTATTAATTGACACTTTATGTAGAACTAATATCTGTAAATAATTTTCAACAATAATGTACTCATCTAACTAATTTTTAATCTACGAGATATCAGCCCATACATTACATTATCTTATATTATAAATAAATATGCATATTTAAACATTCACATAGCTATAAAAAATTCTTTTTACAAACCTAATTAACTATTAAAAGTATTTTAAAAATATATTTGTACATAAAAACGAGGGTGTTGTTGAATCAATAAATATTATTTTATTTGTTGATTACGTGAAATCGTTATTAAGTCTTAAGTAATAATCCACTCTTGTTGAAGTGCTACGGTGTTGCAAAAATTCAGTGTTAACGTAAAATATATATATAATTTACCAGATTAATTATTATAGGAAACATATATGTTATATTAAAATAAACATTAATTGATATATTTTGTATACACTTTCATATAAGTGTCACTGAAAATAAGGAATCTAAAACGTTAT
Organism: Stictocephala bisonia; assembly: GCA_035578905.1. Taxonomy (NCBI): domain Eukaryota; kingdom Metazoa; phylum Arthropoda; class Insecta; order Hemiptera; family Membracidae; genus Stictocephala; species Stictocephala bisonia. Next base: position 13,579 of record JAQJVL010002720.1, on the reverse strand, counting down.
TATTAAAAAAGTATTTTACATTTAATACATTTATTTAGTGACTTATATGATTACGTTTATTTACATATATATCGTTAAAATTGGATAAAAGTGTACAAAACAGATTTATTTATTGTTTTTTCTGTGTTTCAGTTATGATGAAGGCTGGAATACACGGCACAACAGGGCGAGTACACGGACATGACTTGGACACGGACCACTGATACCTGGACACACCTGGATTACACAACAATTGGCAAACTATGTTCTTAAATTTTATTTAATAAATCTAAATTTTGCAGTATTTTAAACAATAGTTAATTTAAGTCCTCAAACCCAATTATCATAGTTTTATTAATTAAAACATGTGACTAAAGAGAGTTGTGATATTTATGTTATAAGTAACTACTGTCCATTTATAATTTATTGCTAAAACTATTGTGTACAAGTGGCATAAAATATCCACAATGTCTAAAATCACTTTTTACATTCTTGTTGAGTGGACATTTATTTTATATCATTCCGACATGTCAAGAAGTAGTGATGATACACTACAACTGATTAAACATTGTAAAATAATGTGAGGGGTAGGTTACGTTATGTTTATAGATACATATCATTAAGTATCGAGGAATGTACGTCCTACATACATCAAGGGAGAAGAGAAGACGCAATGTTGAGGTTAGAAATCTATTTGATTACTGATGGTAAAAGTGTGCCTGATTTGGCAAGCATTGTTTACATACAATTTAAAGGCAGACGAGTCTAAATACAGGAGGGAATTGTTAAAATTTTAACATTGTAACTGATTAGAAAGGTGGGGAATACCCAGGGCTTCAGAGGAATACTATGGCATTATACTGCTGACATTCTCCGGAAGACGTCATTGTAAGCTGATTATCTAAATCGAATATTGTTTTTTAACTATCTTAAATTAGATCGGGAAAATCGAGCAACATAACAAACTGCATGAAGAAACAAGTAATTATTCCATACATCACTAACGTTATTCTTTCCACGAATTCTAATTTTACGATTCAAATGGAAATGTAAAAAATATTAACAATACTGTAATAGTATAAATAAACGTTTAATCTGATGATTTCATTTTTTCAATATTTAAATTCAACATAGAATTAATTGTAAAATATACTGTTATATTAGTAATTTTCAGATTATATAAATTACAGACAAAAAAATATTAGTATTAGTTGTGTGTAAGCAATGCATAATAATTGTCATTAATACTGCAATTATAAAGGACAGTCAATTTGTTGTGAGGTTTATTGTAAATCTAGACTAGTATATTTTGCCTTATAATAATGCAGTTTCATATAAGTAAAGTGTTTGATAATAGTTCTTAAAATACTTATGAATACTGAAGATTCTGATTAATTTTGATCCGTCTGTATAAATATGAGTCCATAAAGGTTTAGAATAATTGTTATCTACTGTTTAAGTACTATGTTGTTTTACTATTTTAGTCCTGAGGATAGATTTTTTAATATATATTGCTGGATTGTGTGTTATTTATTTAAATTAGATTTTTAGGAATTATAAAGCATTCTGCTTGAAAAAAAGTAACAAGTGTTGTTGATGATGAAGTATTTTTTTTAAATAAATCCATTATGTGTTTTGAGCGTTTCGACAGTATAATTTTCCAAAAATTTGTTTTTAGCTAGTTTAAAAAATGTTAATACAAAATGAGTGCTGGTTTTGGAATAATCATTTGATTTTTTTATATAATTTTAATAAACATAAAATAAATATTTTTACATTACCTCCCTAGCTGACAGCTAGTTGGCAGATTTGTCAACCTTTATATTGATATATACACTAGAATTGCAATAACAACATTAAGCGTTCTAACAAGAAAACACAATAAACAGTTTACACATATAACTGTTGTATTCCACATTTCTTCAAATGCAAGAAAGAAATCTTGTTTTATTATTATAACGACATTTCACTTCACAATAGGGGAATTTCTATAGAAACAGTAATATGGGCAGACGGACATGTAGCATTTTTAATCAAGTTTTGACATTATATATACTTTGTAGATTCCTTAGTTAATGTAGATCGTTTAATAGAGAGTGATTTATATTTTCTTGTAGAGCTTTTCCATATTTATTTATTAATATGTGTAAATTATGAAAAACTAGGATTTTTTCATCAACTACCTTGATGGTTTTATTATTTTAGTTATTTAAACCTAATTGTTATTTTTATGTTTAAATCATAATAAGTGACGAAACCCCTACTTAATTATTTTGAATATAAGCTTATAGCGCTGTATTATGACTTTTATATATTTTCCATCCATCATCCAGATTTTTCCAAATTTGCCAACATTCCATTAGTAATTATGACCGTTTATAAGTACGTAAATATTATTAAAATAAAGTAATATAAAGTTTAAATTAGGGCTACTTACGTATTTTAGGATGTAATAAAATTAAACTGAGTACCCTTATATTTATTTTTATTAAAAACTTATTATACAACATGTTTCGACTTTCTGGTCATTTTCTAGTATAAATTAAATAAGTTGAGTATATAATAATTTTTAAAATAAAATTGTAAAACATGTGGTTTTTGTAAATATTGATGAATATGGATAAGTTGGTGATATTTTTAGTTATAATTTTTAATGTTTCGAATCTTTTCAAAAATAGGGTTTGTATAATTGATTTGTGTGTTCAACATGTTCAGTGGATTATCTTGTTGTGCCAAATATATATGTAATTCTTCTGTTGCATTCATTTTCTTGCCCTTTTTCATAAAATTTAATATTTCCATGTTTTCTTCTATTTTTGTGTACGTGTGGTTTGTAGAGAGCAAGTGTTCTGCGAATGTGGATTTCATTCATTCAAGCTATAACACAACTACAATGAAATCCACATTCGCAGAACACTTGCTCTCTACAAACCACACGTACACAAAAATAGAAGAAAACATGGAAATATTAAATTTTATGAAAAAGGGCAAGAAAATGAATGCAACAGAAGAATTACATATATATTTGGCACAACAAGATAATCCACTGAACATGTTGAACACACAAATCAATTATACAAACCCTATTTTTGAAAAGATTCGAAACATTAAAAATTATAACTAAAAATATCACCAACTTATCCATATTCATCAATATTTACAAAAACCACATGTTTTACAATTTTATTTTAAAAATTATTATATACTCAACTTATTTAATTTATACTAGAAAATGACCAGAAAGTCGAAACATGTTGTATAATAAGTTTTTAATAAAAATAAATATAAGGGTACTCAGTTTAATTTTATTACATCCTAAAATATTAAAATAAAATTAAATAAAATAATTTATATATACAGTGTGTTTTGCGAGAGGTTGGCTCAGCTTCAGGTTATGATAGTAGACATAAAAATAAGCAAAAACGTTCCTGTAATCATGTGGCCTATCTCATAACAGCCTTGTTAAGTGCCTGTCTGTCTGTATATGTTTTTTATTTAAAAAATTATATCTGAAACATGATTTGAGCTACATGTAATATCCTGAATTTGTGCCAACCTCTCGCGAAACACACTATATATATATATATACATAATTTTAAAAATTTTAATTCTTATCAATCGTCAAAATTGGAAAAGCACAATCTCCTATCCAACATTTTGTTTTACGATATTTTCTATGTTAAAATCATAATAAGCGAATAAAAAAACCTCTAAGTTCTAATTTTCATTAAAACATTTAATTTATTTTTGATTTATTCCACTTACTTACCATTTTTGTTTACCATATAAATGGGCTGTTTCCGATTTTGCTACTGGTATATTTCTGGAGTTCAGACCTTCCGTAACAAGTTGCAAAAGGGTTCAAATCGATATATCACCCTTCAATTTAATCCTAAATTTCCTAAAACTTTTACCTGATTTCTTGTACAGTAAAAAAATAAAACACTATAATGATATCTGATGAAAAATGGGGCGTATTTTTGACGAAGCGGTTAAACAGTCTTGGTCTGAGTATGATATAAAATTGCTTTAGATGATGACAATAAAAATAAATGTTTGTATGTATACCCTATGTACATGAATGAAATGAAAATATTTGACTAAGGAAAAACTTGATATATCGTCAAACAAAAATATTACAATAGGCAATGAGATTATTTAGTAACAAGCATGATATTTCTTCTCCGAGGTTGACAAGAGACTTCAAGAGAGGCCAAGTATACTATGAAACATTCATAAGCAAGAAGGTCTTATAAGTGAAACAAAACATATTAAACACATGGAAATACCAAATGACGAAATAAAAGTATGTAACTAATTCCATATTTCGAATATTATTGAAAAATACTAAAAAGAGCTCTTCCTTTTTTTTGCCCTCACAAAGATCATGAAAAAAACAACTGAAGTTATTCAGCCCAGCAAGAAGCACGTTGGAATTTAATCAATGAATTTAATTTATGGATATTTTATTTTTATTTTATTTTTATTTTATGTATATTAATTTTATATTAAAATTATATTTAAGTAGGCCTACATAGTTTGTCAATCATGTTATATAATCCAGGTAAGTTCAAGTATCAGTACTCCGTAAGTCATGTCCGTGTACTCAGCAGTTTACATATTACGAGTCTTCCAAAAGTTACATAAATATTCTTTTCATAAATAAAATACAATTGAGTGTTTCAATACAATACAGTACTTTTTACCTGGCAATCGGCATGCTCAACAAGAAAAACTTTGTAATGAAAGTTTCAAAGTGTAATGAAACTAAATGCGCAAACTTTCAAAATAATTAACCCCATTATGAAGAGTCTTATAAATCTTAAATATTTTTACCAATATCCATATATCTTTATTAAAATCGATTCTTTATTGAATAAAATCAGAATACCTTAAAGATTTGTTATGCAGTTATGTGTAATATATAACATGAGTATTATGTTCGTACGATATAATGTGTACATGTTTGTTTTTTTACCATTACAAAAATTGTTTTTCAATAGTTTAAAATTATATTTGAGTATATAACATGTTATGTTAGTAGCAAGTCGCAGAATATACACTTCGTTAAATTTGTATGCAAATTAAAAAATAATCAAATACAATATAGTTTTAATCTCTAGTGTTTTTATAACATTCTAAAAAGTGAAACTTATTACGTAACATCAAAAATATAACAAACTTAGTTAACTGCAGGATTTTGTAGAAAAGTAGTTCCACGCATATTACATAAACATGTCGATTAAACTATCTTAAAATTAAAATTTCCAAGAAATCCAATTAATTATTGAGTTTAGTTAGTTTGTAATTTCACAAATTAGTAACTGGATTTTCAGTCATTTGGATCAAATTAAATATATTAGTTGGATAATGTACAGGATATTAAAGGAAGAAATACTGTAAAATTTATATTTATTAAATGAAATTTAAGAACATAGTTTGCCAATTGTTGTGTAATCCAGGTATGTCCAGGTATCAATGGTCCGTGTCCAAGTCATGTCCGTGTACTCGCCTTGTTGTTCCGTGTATTCCAGCCTTCATCATATCTGAAACACGAGACAAAGATGAAGAAAACAAATTTATGCATATATCATAGTTGTTTCAAATTATTTAATTAAAAACTAACATTAGTAACATCCTATAATGTAACCAAACAATTTACATGATAGTGATTTATTCATTAAATTAACTTATTTTATATTAAGGCCTTGTTAAGGAAACTATCTATTCCAAACACCCTTAATGCTAATCCAGCGTCAATATTTATCCAAGGACAACAATTTTATTTTGTGGAAAGAGATTTTAGGTTATTTAGAAATTTCTAGAACATGTAACGTATGTAATAAGTACTTTTTTATCACTGCTATAAGTCCATAAACTGTAAATAATTATTCCACATACTGTATTTGATTTTGATACATTTTGTTCACATTTTGTAAGCGATTATCGCAGAGTAAAAACTTATCTTGGCATCAAAAAGCATAACTGTCTAGGTAAGTTTGATTAACTGTTAATTAACTAAACTATTTATAAAACGTCACGTTGGAATTTAGAAATATATTACTCTAAATAATATTTAATTTATAGAAAGACTATAGATTATTAATTGTGCCTAAGATTACGTACAGTGGTTCAACTTGGTACTGTATAATAAACTGATCAGTAAGTACATTATATTGCTAAATATGACATCGGAAGTCATTGTAGAATACAGTTACACCGAGATCTGTTTATTTAAATCATTTACTTCAAGTCCGTTTGTACATTAATTTGATGTAAATATACATGAAAAAGAATAACTAATCTGATGCTTTTAAAATCAGATTTAGAATTGTAACCAACCTGATAGTAGGTCTAGAAGGAGCCGACGACGGCAATGTTGACGTTGGTCCTTTCCTTGCCCATGTTGAGTAGTCGGATGTTTCTGCGAGAAATATCTGATACACCAGCAGACTGGACAGCGGCTTATATACTAGCGAGTGTCTTGGTCTGGGCCAATCAGCGCTTGTCACTATCTCGCCTGAGGTCCAGAAATCGTCTTCAATTAGTGATAATCAATAACCAGTACGCAATGAAGTTATAATTCGTTTTTTGGTAAATTGTTTCTTGATCCAACAAACATTTTATTTAAGTTATAAAGTTTAACGATCTTCTTCAATAAGTAATTTTGTCATAGTCGAACCGCCTATAGTAATTTGTAAAAGCCGCGTACCCATAAATACGTATATGTATATTTTCAAAATGTATTTGAAAAAGAAAATTTACGACTCGAAGTAGTAAATAGTCATTTTGGTTTTTGTATTGCCAACTTCTAGTGCAATATTAATTTATCATTAACCATAATAGTTTTAGAGAAATTTGTTAGCGTAGTTTATAAGTTTTTGATTTATATTTTAATTCTGAATTATTTATTAGTTTTAACAGTCTTCATAGATATGGTTTGTTGTAACTTATGGGGCTAGTCTATGTAAAATATTTTAAATAAAAATTAAAACGATGGCTTAGGACTAAATTTATACGAATTCAAGAATATCTACCTTACTTGTCCCAGTATTGAAAAATACTCATTTAAAAGCTATATTGAAAAAAATACATGCATTTAGCTTAGCCAATGATGATATTTTGGTATTACCCAACCTTATACCTACCAAGACTATAACTGTAACATATATGTTTTAATTTTAAAACATGCAAATTGATTAATTCTTAAAAAGCAAAAACATTTTAAACTACATAATCCTCTTTATGAATGATTCCTGACAGTTTTGGCATGTCATCAAATGTTACATATTTATACATTTCAGATTAGTATCCATTATTATAACCTATTCAAATGCCCGAGTCTAACCCAGATGCAAGTAGCAGCCTGCCTCACAGAGACTGCTTAACTTGTAAGAGGGAACGTTAACTGCTCCGCTTAAAGATAAACATAAAAAACATTAAACATAAAAAGTTTAACTTAAACCTGCACTAATTTCATGGCTTCATTTAAATTGCAATTGACCAATAATTATTTATTGAATATGGAAAATATGACTTTAATGCTTTATGAAAATGAATTTGAAAAAAAGAACAATATTGATGATTTTTTTACAATTCTGTAAACCTTGATATCTCACCCTTCATGATGCACTCTAATTTGTTAATTTAGGAGTATATAAAAATGTTTTGATCCACATTACATAAATATACTTGGAATTTGATTAGGACAACATTTAATGTAGTTCCAAGCTTTTCCCATGTTAAAACATTTCTTTTATGACACAATAATTGTATTGTAATTATTCTTTGGTAAGTCACTTACAGTAAAAGTGTATTGACATAGTCATCATCACCTTAAACATTCCATCCCCAAAATATACTTAAACTTGTAGTATACGAACATTTTAGCAGTAGAACGTAGTAGAAAACACAGGATGTTCATGTTCAAACATATATGCATTGACTTAAAGTTCAACTTGGCCTCAGTTCTCGGCATTGCCTATTTTATTTACATAATATTTTGTTACAAGTTGACATAAAACATGTATATGACATTTTACTTCCTATTGTGTCTTCAAATATCATATTTTTAGACATGACCCAGTCTCCGATTGTACGTGAATAAGGCAGGTTGGACATACTATTTGTATGGCCCAAATATTAAAAACCTAGCAGTGCTGAAAGTTGATTTTATAAAATTGCACCTACTGTTTTTATTACTATTCAATAATTTATCAAATAACTAGTAAAAAAATACTAAATGTGGACGTAATATGAATTTTTATAGAAGGGAATTCTTCTCAAACTTTCAGAATCAGTAACTAGGATTGTACTTATCGTTTAAAAATATATTATTGAGAAAAGGTTGTAAAAATTTACAATAACAAAAATAAAATCCTAAATTTGTACGCTTTAAAAGAGGCAATAATAATTTTAGAAAATAATTACAAAATTAAAAAAAGTTGCTCAAGTTGATAGAAAATAAGACTGATTATTTTATTTCAAGCAATTAAGCTACAATAATTTTTAAATTTACGTTCACAAATCCGCAACTTCGACCAAAAATAAAATCGTTTTATAAATGGCTGAAACAATTACAAAAATTATTTTTGTTTTGGTCCAAACATACAAAAACTGTATCAATAAATAACATGTATTTAAATTTTAGATTAGTATTTCAATTTAAAACATAGTCATTGTGATCGAAAAAAATCCAAGAGGTTCATGTACAAAAGGTAATGACCCACCCGCCCACCCATATGCGTACAGTGGGATTGACCCATCCGCCCACCCATACACGTCTAAGGGTAATGGCCAAATTAAGTAAAAATAAATAAAAAATATGTTTTTATAGGTAACTAGATTTTTTATGTGGAATATGTATATTAGAATCTAAAAATTGGGTGAATATTAACAATACAGTAAATTAGATTATGATTAGAACACGTTATTGTTCAAGCCTAGTCCTCACTTACAAACTAGTTGCCGGAAACAGTGTTTGCAAACTGTTTCCAATAATTTTATGTTGTTTCTGTGATGTTTCCCGAATGTTTCTGGGACCGAGAAACAGTGTCTTCTGTTTTCCGAACCAAATGGAAAACACGCATACATGTTTCCGTATAGAGGACAATATTAGAACGGAAGTTTGAACGAGTCATCGGGCGTCAGCGGTGCTTCCTCCAGTCGTCTAGCCAGCAAGTGACCAGTCGTCTTTGTCTTTGTTTTCAACCGTTCAAGATGTCTACTACTGCGTGGAACCAGGAAAAAATTTCAAATTTAATAGATCGTTTCATTCCCGTAGAGTTTTGTGGGGCATAACTTGTCCAGGTTATAAAACAGAGATAAAAAATTTGATGCCCTAAAGGAAACCACGCTTGTTTTTGACGCGAGCATTGACGAAATAGAAAAAAAAATAAATAAGAATAAATAAAGTGTTCACATTTCAATTTAGACGCGAACACAAGGCATTGTGTGAGAAAAAAGTGGTAGTTTGCCCAAAGAACGTCTTCTTCAGTCCATATCTCAGGTAACACTGTTCTGCTAGTGTGAACGCAAATTAATGATAAACATTTACCTTTCTCTGTTGTTTCGAAACAGTTGACAGTTGTTACTATACTCAATCCAATTGTCAAATACTGTGATAATATGTTTTTTATTTTAATCTATGAATAGTTTCTTCACAATATACTTCCTTAAGAGGGTATAGGATATCACATTAAATTGGATTCAGATTCTTTAAGATCGTGCCTGCTTTTTCACTTTTGAGCATACATTTGGTGTACTTTTAAACTATACAGGGTATCCAGCTTCGACTGTCGCATATTTTGGAGTATTTTTTGTCAGGTCAAGCAAATAATGCCATATAACTTGTTTCCTATCTCGATTAGTTTTCTGTTTGTGACTTGTGTGTTTTTTTTAAATTTGATTTTCTCAAAAACCGTTTGACATACAATTATGAATTTTGGTATACTAGTTAATCTTATAAAGACACATTGCATGTAAAAAGGCTGTATGTCTAAGATTGCAGTTTCGAAATGGCGGCTGTCTAAAAATGTCAAAGTCAAAGTAAAAAAAAACAAACTCCAAATTTCACGAAAAAATGTCAAAATACAAAATTTGTAGACTACATTACGCAAATTTCAAAGATATGTCAGTTTAAAACATCGTGTAATAAATAAAAGAGAAAATTCATTTTCTAAGACTTAAAATATTGTTATCTGTGTACTCTATACCCCAGGGGACAATACCTTAAATCTTAAAACATGAGTTTTCTCTTGTTTTTATCACCCGATCTTTTAAATTGAGCCGTATTTGACACATCGTTGGATTTGTCGTAATGTAGGCTACAACTTTTGTATTTTGACATTTTTTGGTAGCATTTGTAGTAATTTTATATTTGACTTTGACATTTTTAGATAGTCACCACTTTGAAACAAATAATCTTAGACGTACATGAAATCCGTACATGCATCCGACAAGCTCTATTGTCGGATGCGGCAGCGCTGCTCTGGAATGAAGTTTTATCATCTAACAATATTAACTTCATGATGCATAAATTTAACTTTCTATTATCCAATCTTTTTGATGATCACGCCCCAATGATTAAAAAGCGAGTTACTAAAGGACCAGCTCCTTGGCTTACTGATCATATTCGCCTTTTGCAAAAGCAAAGAGACTCAGCTTTTCGTCGTGCTAAGCGGACAAAATCTGCCAATGACTGGGCTATTTATAAACGGCTAAGAAATAGAACTCAACAGCAAATAAGAAATTCTAAGATCAGATTTTATTATAATTCCTTGTCTCAAAATCTTTCTACAAAAATATTAAGGTCCAAACTTAAAGAGCTGGGAATTGGAAAATCCAAGCAGGAACCCACAATTTATTTCGACTTGAATTCTCTCAACGATTTCTTCGTTAATGTTCCTGTCTGGTGCACGTAGATACGTCACTGAGCTTGAGAATACCCCAACTGTGGCCCCCAATCATCGGTTTTATTTTGCACCTGTAACTGAGGCTGACGTGTTTAAAGCTATCATGAGGATGTCCAGTGGCGCTGTCGGAGCTGACAATATTCCTATTCGATTTATTAAATATACACTACCTGTTACTCTGCCCATAATAACTAAAATATTTAATTTATCTTTAAACTCGTCTACTTTTCCTGTTCTTTGGAAACAAGCAGTAGTACGTCCATTACAAAAATACTCCTCGCCTAAATCTCCTTCCGATTTTAGGCCTATCAGTATACTTTCCGCCCTTTCCAAATGTCTTGAACGAGTCGTACATCAACAATTTATGTCATGCCTGGATCAAAACGAAGTTTTGTCGAAATATCAGTCTGGCTTTCGTTCAAATCATAGCACTACTACTGCACTTCTTAAGATGACATTAGGCTAGCCATGGATAAGAGACTCGTTACTATTTTAACTTTAATCGATTTTTCAAAAGCTTTTGATTGTGTCTATCATCCTTTGCTTCTCATGAAATTACAAATGGCCGGTTTCTCCGATGGTTGTGTTAACTGGGTTAAGTCATATCTTACTGACCGACAGCAACTTGTGAGGGCAGGGGATGCTGAGTCGGAGTGGAGGCCCGTCACACGAGGGGTCCCCAAGGCTCCGTCCTCGGTCCTTTGTTATTTTCCCTGTACATCAAAAATATTACTGGAGTTATTTATCACGCTAAGTTCCACTTGTACGCTGACGATTTACAAATATACTATCATTTTCCCATTAAAGATGCAAATGCTTCTGTATCTTTTATCAACGAGGACATTGACTCAATCACTATATGGGCACAGAAACATGGACTAAAACTCAACGAGACTAAAACTCAAACCTTGGTGTTAGGGACTCGACAGCTTCTTTCTAAAATTGATTTTCAATATTTTCCTAAAGTAAAACTGAACAACTATGAACAGGAATACTGTGACAAGGTAAACAACCTTGGTCTTATTATCAAGAATACTCTGACGTGGAATGAAACTGTTTCTACAACTTGCAACAGAGTTTTCGCTAGCATCCATAGTTTAAAACGTTTTGCTTTATTCCTTCCATACAATGTTAAAGTCATGCTTGTGAAGACTCTTGTGTTACCTCACTTCAACTACTGTGACGTAGTCATTAACGACATGACTGTTGAGCTCTCGGAGAGACTGCAACGTGCACAGAATTATTGTATCCGTTTCATTTTCAACCTACGACTATATGATCATGTTACTCCTTATTTTGAGCGGCTAAGTGTTTTGAAACTGAGAAATCTCCGTGAATACCATATCCTTACTTTGTTGTATGTTATCATCAGATCAAACTTACCATCTTATCTCTCCGAAAGATATTCTTTCTTGTCCCAGATTAGTTCTTATTATACACGAAGAGGAGCTATACTTCTATCGATTCCACAACATAGAACTACAATGTTCAATCAATCCTTTTTAGTCACTTCATGTCGTTTGTGGAATTCTCTCTCTGATAGTTTGAAAGTTATAGAAAACCGTGCCCGCTTTGGGGCGGAGATCAGGAAATTGTTGCTCGAACTGCAGTAGTGGGGGGATTGGCTGCGATGGGTGGGCGTGCATGTGAGCGGACCATGTGTGAGTGATAGTTGTGAATGAACTTAAACAGTGTAACATTTATTCATTGTTCATGCAGTATTATATATAATTAGTCTTTTTAAGTTGTTATGTTTATATATTTTTGATTCATTTTTGGCTTTTGTATCATAATCTTAATGTACTACTTTTTTTTTTGTGGTTAAGTGGTAGAGAGGACTAAATAGTCCTAACTTCGCCACATAAATAAAGGCATTTTTCATTTTCATTTTCATTTTTTTCATGAAATGTGTCTTTTTAAGGTAAACTATCATACCAAAATTCAGTATTTTATGTCAAATGGTTTTTGAGATATTACATTTTTTATGAAAAGCACACACAGACAGAGAACGAATCGAGATAGGACACATGTTATACGGCATTATTTGCTTGTATACCTGACAAACAATTCTATAAAATATGCGACAGTCGAAGCCTGAAAGCACATTAGGCACTAGTTTAAAAAGTGTGCATGGGTTTATTTATTTATAGCTAAATTCTCTAGCTATTTATTTATTTTAGCATAGTTAGTAATACATAAACTATAACTTCAAAAATTTATTTTGCTCAATATTCCATTTATAATAGCATATATATTATTATTATTAAGATCAAACATTAAATAATAATAATACATATGGCCCAACAGCTAAATTTATCTAATTGCAATTGCAAAAGTAAAGTAAAACTAACAATTTTCAATTTGTTACTATAAAATTATAAATTATGAGAAGTTAGTTAAAAAGAACCCCATTTTAGTGACAGTTTGGTCTTGTGTTTTGATAATTACGACTATAGTCACTTTTTAAAGATTTTTATGATATTTCATTGGTACATAAAATTTAATTTAATATTCTTTCTGTTTTTTTCTTTTTTTCTAAATGGGATCAAAAGGATTGTGGTATTTGAATCCCTGGTTACTTTAGAACAAAACAATTGATTTTGTTGTGAAAACAATTTTTTATTTATTCATTTGAAAATGTACTCTCATTTTTTCAGAAAGTATCAAAAGAAAGTATTCATTTGTAT
>JAQJVL010002719.1:61200-78174 GCA_035578905.1 Stictocephala bisonia | reverse complement strand
TTTGTTTTGATGTTTGATATATTTCTTAAATATGAAAAACGCGGGTTCTATGTGAGTTTAAAGTTTTAAGGGGAGTCGGATGACCAAAAAAATTTTTTAAAATTAGTATTACAACTTATTCTCTATGTTTTTAGGTTTAATTTAATATCTCTTTTATGCATTTCTGATAACTACAACTCATACTATTAAAGTTTATCAAAAGCGATGCACATGAAAGATTTAGTAGTTTTACGCTGCAGATCATGTTTCTGTTATTCCGGTTTGTTATACATATATTTTATTAAATGTAACAGTATTTCATTTTCCTATGTTGTTCCATAACTAGATAGCTAGGCAATGAATTGATACCTGTTTGAATGTTTAGCTATTAACATAAACAAAAACAATTTAGTTGTTTGTGTTATCATTTCCATGGTGACTATATTTATTTGATTGTTTCAAAGTGCTAGTAAGTAGTTTTATATCATAGTGAATAGTGAAGATGCCAAGATCTACCAAAGTTTTTAGAAAACGTAGGCATGAGTTTAGTGGTATTAGTAAACATTTATGTACGGAAATTGAATCCTGTGAAAGTTTGCCTAGGCCTATTTCAACTCTTGAAAATAATAACATCTCTCCAAATGTCAGTACTTCTGAAAAGAAAGTAGGACCTAACTTAGTAGATTATGAACACTTTGAAGACAGTGCTATGATATAGTTTACTTTAAAAATTTTGAAAATTTACTTACAAAAGTGTAGCTGTTTGTAGTGAATGTAGCGTTCTGTTTTAATTGCGATTTCAGAAAAATCACTTTTTTCAAGACAAATGTACCTTTTTTCAATAACCATAAAGTATATCAATATAAATTTGTTTTGTTTGAAAGAGGAAGTACTCATACACATTTTAAGCACAGCTTTTTAAGATATGTCAATTACAACTTTTTTAAACAAACCTGTTTTTCAATAAATCATTTGTAACGTTTTTTAAAAGATTAAACAAAATATTTATAATCAATATTTTACAATATCCTCTGCTTAAATTATAAATAAAGACCTATTCTTTAAAGTAAAAAACAGACCACATTGATAGCTATTATAGTTTCTTAGAAAAAGGTACATAAACACAGCATATTTAACATGCGTAGGATAGGGTCATCCGACTCCCCTTAAAACCAGTTTTTCTCAAAATGCCACTTACGAGTTGTGAAACTTTAAACGTTTATTACTTATTAAGGGGGTCCGGCCAGTCCTATCTCCGGAACATAGCTGTTATGCAGGCATTTTCTCTAAATAACAGCTGTACTCACATGATGTTTTGTACTACATGACATGATGCTTGTTGCTTGAACGCTGCAAATATTTCGTGAGTGAAGCATAACATACATTTTAAAAATATTTTTTACATATGCTTACTCTTATATATCAAATTAAACAACAATATTTACAAAATACTGGCCTGACTCCCTTAAAGGTAAAAATATCGTGGGACGTGAAATTTACATTAACTTGTTCATAATGTTATGTTTAATTTAAAAATACCAATATCTCAAAATCAATAATTGCTGTCAAGAGGTTCGCAACCTAAATATCGGAAATAAAAACGGTTTTCATTCATATCTGCAGTAGTTACGGAGGCTATTTGTCTTTAGTTTTCAAGAAGTTCTGAATACACTGTTCAATGGTGCAAAGACACGTTTGATAGTCGATGGATTTAGCGACTCCTTTTGTATCGTAGTTCGTGATTCGGGATATATCGAAACAAATATCGTACTGGTCTTGATCCAAATTGGACCGTGCATCATCAATTATAATATACGGACCGATAAGATACTCTAACCGCTTGATAATGCGTCGGACGTGTGACACTGGTTTATTCTCTCGAGCAGAACTGTCTGCAATAATTTCTTGGAAGTATTTCTGTTCGTGTTTGTAATTTTTTGTTAAACTTCCATTGATGTAAGCGGGGCTCCCGTGGCTATACAGAACTATGGTATTTTTACCGTTGTTCAAATTACTTAAATTCACTATGAAGTCATGGGATCCAGGAAAAGGCTTTGACATACGGTCAACGAGTGTTAAATCGTAATCAAGAACAATGATTGGATGCATATGGAAATCCTTTGATTTTATTTTATCTTGCTTTATAGATTTTTGCTTAATGCCGTTTTTAGTATTATTGTCTGGGGATATAGTGTTTCTCTTATGAAGGCCAAATGTTCTTGTCGTAACGACCCGTTCACATTCATCCCCAGAAATACATTCTTCATCCGAGTCGTGGAACATATTTCTGTTATAGTCAGTCTTGTACAAATGCAGTAACGATACCGGCACTTTAGAAAGTCTCTTACAAGACACGCCCAACTCTGATCTAATGTAAAGAATTCAAAACGAATAGCCTGTCACTTTCAGGTATTGTGAAATCTGCAAACCTTGCCAATTCACTAGCGAATATTCGATCCTCATTGACATCTAAGTTGGACACACTACCCAGTGTTGCAACATAAGCTTGTGTACACACGGGCATATCTGATACAAAAGGTAAGTCACGATTGCCTCGAGATGGTGAAACGCCATACTGAATTGGGCCCTGTATAGCAAACACTGAGTGGCCTGATATCGTTGCATCAGGGCTGTCTTTGAAACGAATATTAAAAACACCGATAACCGGTGGAGCACCGTATAGAAACAAATCAGTGACGTATGACGATGGACGGAGTGATAATATTAATGGAGCAACAAAAATGTGAAACTGTTTGTATTTCATGATACGATGGTTGTGGCGGCCACCAGATACAGTTTGTAAACCAGCCCCTCCCTCGAAGCCATTAGATAGCGGTGGTAGATTGCGCACTAAGTAAGCGTCTTTTCCGTCTAACATCGATTCTATGCCATCTGGCAGCTGAATTTTTGGAAAGGCTACATCGAAATGCACGTCTTGTACGTATATATTTTTTGTAAAGATATTCTTCAAAACGGACCGTGTCTGACTGTTGTTCGGGTCGGATCTGTCTTTTTTCAAAGGGGAAATTTCCCTTGCTACACGTTTTTTTCAGAAGCTCGTCTTTTAAAAATATATAAAACCAAAATTTTGATTTTCCCTGTTTCTTTTTTTTGTCCCCAGTACTTTGGGCACGACCCAAAAAATTTTCCTACGTAACAGTGGTTTTTTTAAAACATATAGAAAAGGGTGCGAAAGCCATACCCCGGGCCCCTTTTCCATTGATCTTAGGGAAAAAAGGCCCCCCGGTTTTGGGTGGGGGTAAGTAAATCCAACATGAGACCCCAAATACCTTTTGGGTCGTGTATTTTTGGGAAAAGGGAAGGGGCACGAGAGTTTCAAATCTAAAATTGGGAACCCTTTTCCGACCCAACATTTGGGTAAGGGTTGAAAAGTCCCTTTCCGCTTTCCCCGAGTGAGTTTTTTGTATTTTTCCCACAAATTCCGAAAACGAAATTCAACTTTGACCATGAAACGAACGAAAAAACCTTTAAAAAAAACCCCCTTTCCCAGAAAATCCAGTACCTCCAAAATTTTTCTGGCAGCATCAAAAGGAAAAAAGGGACGCTTTTTTTCCGCCGAAAAGTCTGGCTGCAGATTTTTAAAAGGTTTTTTTTAGAAAAAAAAATTTTTTGTACCGATATCTTTTGTTGTAAAACGTTTTTGGGTTTTTTGTGAAAATTAAAAAAGGCCCTTTTGGAGGGAGCGTTGGGCCTGTTGGGGTTTAATTTTTAACCGTCCACAGGTTTTTCCCTTCCCCCCTTTTCCCCCCCGAAACTACTTTTTCGCATGCGTTTGGGATTTTGGCAAGGGGCACCCCCTTTTTTTCATTAAAACGTTGTTTAAAAAAAAAATCATTCCCCCCCCCGGGTTAGCGGGGTTTTTGCATTTCTGCGAAAGAGACAAAGGGGCAGCCCAATTTTTCAAAGGGGTAAAAACTATTTTTTCTCAAGCCATTGAAAATTTTTTAATAAAACTGATTTTGACTTTATTTTTTCTCAAACGTTTTAGACAATATTGGGGAAATTAAAAACCCCATTTTTAAGGTATTTAAATTAAAATGTCACAAAGGGGGAAATTACATTTGCCATTTCACATACAAGTTTTTTTATTTTTTTAAATAACTACTACATGTCAAGAGGGAAAATTACTTTTGGGTAAATTTCACATGAAAGCATTTTTATTAAAAACTACTACAAAAAAAACGGGTTCAAAAAAAAAAAATTTTAAAAGGGTGCGAAAATCAAAAAACAAAAAGTGACAAATCCTTTTTTTCCAAATGGGTTTAACACTTCTTTTCCGTTTCCTTTATTCCTCACATCCTAAAGGCCCCCAAAAACCGCCCCAACGACTCTTGTAAGTAAACCCTTAAAAAAATTTCGGGGTTTCCCCTTTTTCGAAATCCCCCGATCCCTTTTCAATTTTGAGTTGTATGTTTAAAGGAGAGGGGAAAACAGAAAGGGAAAACAAACCCAGTAAACCCAAAAATCTTTTTTTTACCCAATAAAGGAAAGGGGGTCGTTTTTTTTTCAAAAAAGCCTGTCATAGGGTGGCCCCAAAGGTAAGGTTCCTTCATAAATTATTTTGTTTAAAAATTCCATGAAAGCCCCTGAAGTAAGGGCAAACAAAAAAGGAAATTGGAAAAACTTTACTAAACGCTATAAGTCGGAGGGGGAAGGCCTTTTATGGGAAAAAAATTTTTCCCATCCCCGTACGAAAAAGCCAAAACCTGAAAAAAAGGGCGTACAAAAAACGAAATTTACGCCCCAAATGACATGCCAATAGGAAATCTACAATGGCATTACATATGTACTGTGCACTGAGCTGTACAATAATAACGAAAAAAAATTATGATGGTAAATTTTATTTTTCTGTACAAAACTCCGACAAGGAGGAAAAAAGGGAAAACAGAGGGTTTCAAAAGGCACACAGATAACGGCGACAAGGACTTTGGGAAAAAAGTTACTTGTAAAATTTTCCCAGTGCATTCACGGCCCTTTGCCGAACATAGGGGGACAATTTCAAACGCCCCATCCCCTGCTTAAAAACCTGAAAAAGTTTTGCCGAAGCCTTTTTATTCAGGGGAGTGTTTCAGGAACCCAGAAATATTTCCCCTACGTCAACGAATTTTTGTACTAACGGGCTACTGTCCGATACTCACATGCCACTACAGAACGTCGCAAAACCCGGGGAAAACCGTTTTTTTTTCTGTACCATTCCCACGGTTGTGGTTACACCTTTAAAAGCAGCACGTGTAGTAAAACAGCACCCCGGAAACCGATCACAGTTATTTACGCATTAGAAAACAATAGTAAATTGGGGGGGGACGAGTGCAAAAGAAAAATTTTTCCCCAGAACCAAAACGGAATTCTTCTTTGACCAATGGACGGGGAAACGAAAAAACGCTTACGTCGACTGACCCCGGCCCAAAATCCCCTTTTTTGGGTATCACAATAAAAAAAAACGTACGAAAATGGTTCCACCCCAGATGGGTATAACCGTATTACTGAATATAAGGAATTTTTTGGGAAAAAAAAAAACACAAATACAAACAATTTAAAAATTTTATTGGGGTTTTTAAAAAATCCCTTCGATTGAACAAATGTTCGGGGGAAACTGGACCCCGCAACATACGCCTGTTTTCCAAAGGGAAAATTTGTTTAAAAACGACAAAGGTCTTTGCCTTTAGGGATGGTTTTTTCCCCCTGCATTTTTTATATGTTTTCTGACACGTGAGGGAAAAGGGGGGGGGGGGGGGGGGGGGGGGGGGGGGGGGGGGGGGGAAAAAACCAAAACCCCTTTTTTATCATTCTTCATCCTATTATTGGGCCAGTTTCCGTTTAAGTTTTTAGGTCCCCTTTCAGTACATCCCAACTTTAAATTCCCCCAAAAAAATGACCAAGGCCCCCATGCTGTTTTAGTGGGAAATGGTTTTCCCATTGGTTTTCCCTCGTTGAAACCCCGATCGAAGTGAAAACCACTGTTTTCCCCCCCCTTTCAAAAAAGAGTGGGGATGGTGTTTGCCCTTGAATTGGAATTTTCATTTTAATAGACCAAAAAACCAAAGAAAAGTGTTTGGCCGAAAGATCGCAAACGGGTTTTTCCTAGCCCCCCCAAAAACCTGATAAGGCCCTCTTAGTGGTTTTCTTTAAATGTCAATCCAAGTAACTTTTCGACAAAATTTAAATTTTTGGCCAGTGAGGGCAAGGGGCGGGAAACCCCTTTTAGAACCGCTCTCTGACTTTTTTTGATAGTGGCCCCAAAAGGAATGTTTTTAGCGAATACGTTTCACGACTGTTGGTAAGCATTATGAAGACAGGAAAAAGGTGTCCCAAAAGGATTCAATTTTTTCAAAAATTATTTTTCGGGGAAAAGTATTTCAATTTCTTTAGGGTTTGCACAATCGTACTTCGGGCCAGTTTTTTTGTACAAGATCGGTTTAAAAAGTTGAACAAGTTTGGGAACGGTCCTATGCAGGAAATGCTCGGGGGGCTGTGATGAGACTTCGAACTCAACGCCCCGTTCAACGAGGGTCTTTATCCCGGGTTCACTTGTAGCCCTTTTTACATTTTTAAAAAATTTTTCATCTGCCCCCCCTATCGGAAGAATATTAAAATTCCACCAAAAAACCATAGATTCTATATTCACTGGAACGATTTTGCAAATGGTAAAACAAAACCTTCACAACGTTTTCCCTTTCGATACCACTTCATCCCGACTCAAAAGCCCGTATTTGGGGCCAAAACGAATTCACGGTTTTTTTTTTTGGAACCTTTTATATCTTTATTTTCCGCAAATAAAACGCAATCGCTTGATACAAGCGGCCAGGGGCAGCATCGCCTTTTCAACGTTTAAAGGGTTTTCCATGGTTTTAAATTTCCCGTGGGTTTTAATAACATTTTCTTTTCAATTTCTTTTACGGGAAAGTCTTTTTTAAAAATAAATTTGGGCGTTGGGCCCTATCACACTTTGAACGTCATTCCAGCCGGAAAGGGACCCCAAAAGAAGTCTGTCACCAAAATCATTTACGAGAAGCAGTTGTGAACAAAAACCCAATCGATCATAGTCGAATAAACTAGTGCAAGGGGTTTCCCAAAAAGGGTGGTTGCAAACCCCCGTGTACAAACGTTTCCCCTAGTAATTTTAATGTTCCCCCTTTGATCCGGGACTTTCGTTTCCCCCGTACTACCTGGGTATCGTTAAATAAAGTCTTTTTTCCCCCCTCTCCGGTCCGGGACGGGGTTTTTCCCGGCTTCACCCTTTTTTGGTCGTGAACATTTGATGAGTCTTGACCGGTTTTCATGAAACAATCCTTACCATCATCATCGTCTACGGTAATACATTTTGGATTGTTGAATATAGCACCCTCGAATTCAATTTCTGAAACCGTGGCGTTTGTGTCGAACGAAGTGGGACGTAGACCACTCAGTGCGAACACTAACTTTTCAACAGTCAAAGCGAACCGTCCGACATAGTTATTTTGTACTATCCGTCTTATCTCGTTAGGTGTTTTTGTCGTCAGATCAATTGGTTTGTGCAACGAACTATCGATTTCATTATTCAGACAGTCTGTGTGAATAAAGTCCTGTACACGCTTGTTCTGCTTTGTAACGTAAAACACAAGTGAATTCAACTTCTTGTGATTCATTATATGTGACATGATGCGTGTTTTGCCACACCCCCCCGGTCCTTCGATTATAGCACATGTCAAAGGACGATTCTCTTTACGATCCGTGTCCAAACGATCTTGAATTCTCTCTAAAATATCTTGCTGCGTCTGTGAAAGTCGGTTCCAGGACGTACATTTATTACAGACGATGAATGTCTCTGACCATTCTTCTTGTTCATTTTCACACATGTGAAAATCAAACGTACCGTTCGACGTGATCGTTTCGTCATCAGTATCTCCTGCTTCTACAGTACATTGGTATTTACGTTTTTCACCACTTGAATGGGAGGATATCAACAAGCGGGCACTACGGTTTGTTGACGCGATCTTCATTTCTACTGGCTCTACGTCCACGCGATGAAATCCAGAACCGTCCGACATATAGAAAACATATCCATCACAGTAGATTTGTTCAAGCGTACTTTCACTGGGTGTTTTGCAAGAAGCAACGTCCATCTCTACAAACCGTTAGTAGCGTTGCTAGATTACCGGGTATTTATAGGCCTTGTACTCAATGCCTTGTTCGAACGTGACGGAATCTATGAGAGCCGTTGACAGTAGGATGTCTTCGGGTAGACTTGCCAAGTTAAGAATATCCTTTG
Organism: Stictocephala bisonia; assembly: GCA_035578905.1. Lineage (NCBI taxonomy): Eukaryota > Metazoa > Arthropoda > Insecta > Hemiptera > Membracidae > Stictocephala > Stictocephala bisonia. Next base: position 69,926 of record JAQJVL010002719.1, on the reverse strand, counting down.
AAAAAAGCAACGAGGCCTGGCGATGATCGGTGTTGTCACCCACCACCATCGATGCAGGTTCATACCACTTGTATCCGGCCAGATTGGTAGGTGACCGAAAGTATATTTCATCCGCATTACACACACTTTTGTCAGGTGTCTTCCAGCACTTAAAGGCGAACAGTTTCAGTGTCATAGTATTGAACCTGTTATATGGATCATTGTACACACCGATGGCAAAGTCAAAACACAAATACGGTTCAAACAGTTCTCTTCCCAAGTGCCATTTAAATAACAACCGCTTTTCCAGCCAGGAACAAGTGTAATACGGTTCTAGTTTTGCGACCGATCTTATCATGGAGAGTTCCAACGTGGTGAGTGGCTCTGGCCTAGAACATAGGGGTTTACAGCATATGGTGTCGCTGTTCTCAACGTGGGTATGAATCGAAAAACGGCAAAAGCTGAACAGGGTTGAATATCTGTCACAGCTGACGCGTAATTTGCCAACACGTATGTGTTTACGTGGCAGATCGTCGATTGAATTCGGAAACACAATACGTGGTAGATGTCTTTTAAATTGTTCGTCCCAAATAACGGTATAGAAATGTGATGGTAGTATCGCTTCAGCAAACACTTTCTTTTCACTAAACGTGTATTGTTTTAGAACTCTGTATTCCGGTTCAGAGTTATGTTCAAAAGCAAGTTTCATGGTATTGACGTCACACCGTTTTAACAGACCAGGTACCCGTACCATACCTTTTAAATCGATTCGGTTTTTCACAAACACTATTTCAAAATGGTTAGGATCTTGAACGCATAGAACATCCGCACACACCACTTTAAGCGGTGATTTATTTTGAAACGGAACCTCGTTTTCTAAACACTCGACACTATCATCGAGACGTTCATTAGTTAGCTGTCGTTCTACGTAAAGTCGGTGGTGAGCATTACGTTTGGAACGCCGTGGTGGGGACGTATTTCTCCGATCATATTCACGTGGGTTTGTGCTCTGTACTTCGGCATTCGACGAGGGTAAAGTAATTACTCGGCCACTATCATAATCAAACGTGTACCTTTCTCCTACATCTAATGGTATACCTGACATCGAGTCTACGCGCAAGAATGTATCAGGATTAAATCCCGATTTAACATCGTACTCTACTTGGTAAACATCCACTGAAAACTCTATAAACTTATGGATTTCAGTAGTCGATTTTCCACCAACAACTATTGACGGCACGTAGCAAACAGTTTTCTGTTCGACATCTTCGTGTCGTTTCTTTAATGCCACACAGTTCAACAGTACAGCTTCTTTAGCTAGTTCATAATGAACGTCAGGTCTCATCGTGTCAATAGCATTGTAAAACCTTTTGACAACAAATCGGGTATTCATTATTGATCCCGTGAGCACAAACAACGAGACTACAAATATGACAAGTATTATGAAAATAATTTCAACACACATGTTGTCTTACAAAAATATGTATTTATTAAGAAAAGATAATGTTACAAAAATATATCTACGTGGCAAGATGTTTATCTCCCTTGGCCACCATGTCTTTGATTTTACGCCTTATTGGTGTTGGTATGTGATGTTTTTTCTTGATGATATTGTTGACATATACAATGACTTGCTCCAAGGTTCTATGTTTCAAAATCGGTTCTTCTTGCCAAAACGATTTGATCTCTTGTCTAGTCGGTTTCAAGTCCAACAGGAACTGTTGTCCAAACGTCTCATAAATGGTTTTCTTTTCCTCCCATGACCATCGTTTCTTTCTGAATACCTTTCTTGGAGGGGTGTCCGTGGATTGGCTGACAGATCCTTCACTCGCAGTTTCAGCAGAGCGCTCATGGTGACACACGGATGGTGGCGTTGCTAATAGGGCGTTTGTTGTCTTGTTTGTACAGGTAGGCCTTGTTCGCTTTTCTCTCTGAGTAGAACACTCCCCTGTAGCCGCGTCACTACCGTGTACCGAGGATAGAGACTCGTTCGGTGTGGTAGATTGTATGCTCTCTTCATTTGTTGGAACTGGTGTTTCCAACGGCGTCGATTCACCGACCGGTATGCCATCTTGTTGTAATAACGATTCGAACAACGGTCGGGCCTCGTTACAGGTCGAAATATCTAACGAACTTGTCAGATCGTCGGTTTGAGACGTCGAAGCTGTTTGTTGACTCAGTGTATCGACGGTATTCGATGTAACGGTACAAGGCTTAGGTCTATTGCCTTTGGGCAATATCATTTGTAAGAGTTTGTGACCGACTATTGTTTTTTGCACAAATGGCAATGGCATCTCGTAATAGTGTTCATGTGTCCTCAGATCGTGGCCCATGAATTTAGACAACCTCTTGGAGTATGTATCGTTCCGGGCCTGCAGTTGAGACGAAGTCGCTGCGTGATGTCTCAACGCGTTAGCTGTAAAACTGGAAGGATTCTTTAGGTTCGCCTTGTTCACTATCTCTCTGAATACAGCGGAACCGTCAAAAAGGTCCACCGTACCGTATCTACCGAAAATATGTTTACTTTTGATGCCAATCTTTTCGTGCGCCTCGATCACAGCTTCGATAGCTTCATGAAATACCTTTGTCAGTAGAACTGGTACTTTTTTCAAGTTTTTATTGGCGGCCACATAAAATATCACCAACTCTTTGCCGGACTCTTTTTCTTCTTGTGTCACGACACTTTCACCGATGTCCCCGTAGTCTATTCTTTTGTCCAACGTCGAACGGTACGCTTCAATAGTGATTTCAACAGTTTCGTTTGGCCTACGTCGATTTAAGGTTATTATATGAGCGATCACTAGTTTCGCCAACTTCTCGTAGTTACTGATAGTCGGCACCAATTTCAATTCAGATACGTAACGTGGGCACAAACGATGTATGTACTCGCTGAAAGTTCTAATATCGTCCGGATCAGGCAGAACATCGTCTCGAATCACCATCATTTTCTTGCGGCTGTTTTCACTAACAGTACCTACCTCGGTAGACCAGTCTTTTTCCATAAGGTGTAGAAAGTCGTTCATTTCACATATCAGTTCCGTTTTTTCCGACCTAGTCAATGCATCGGATTTTATGGCTTCAGATTTCACGATGTTAGCGCACCGTTTCAAAGAAGAACACAATCTGGGTGGTACGCTTGGCGCTTTCGCATCTCCGCTGCCAGGTTCGAATTTACTCATTTGTCGCACGGACTCGACCAGCACATTGAAGTGTTTTGGGTGTATACAGTCGCTGAACTCTTCGATGTCCGGTTTGATATCTTTCATCGTAAGATAGAGCCGTGCAAGAGAACGCATCCTACTGGAAACGTATCGAATCTGCTTCATCCCACGATGCGTGAACCTGAAGTCCGACCCGTATTTACATATGAGACTGTCACTCTGCGCTGTCACACTTAGAGCGTCCACCTGCATCTTTGGAAAGACTTCATCTTTCAACAGTTTGTCAGCATATTCTCTGTTCTTCACCATGAGATCAGCGTGGTTAGACAGGACTCGTTTTGTTTTCACTGTACCCACATCGCTCGCACCTTGGCCACTGTATTGCTTGCAATTCACTACATGCCTGTACATGGATTCCTTTCTGTAAAGTCCCGAACAGTGTTTGCACGAAACGTGTGTGACATTGTTGATAGTGCTCTTATCGTGGTTTGTTCTTTTCGCAGGTATAAATGCACCTCTTCTTTCTCCGCTCACAATCTCCATGTTGAAGATCTTATTTCCCAAGTGTCTGATTTTATTTGTTATGATTGTTCGACGGGCTTTTCTCGTTTTGGGTGACTTTTTCGCCAAAGCTATGTATTCTTTTATGTCATTTTCAGCAGAATGTCTCGTAACCAGATGACGGCTGAAGTTTGTACATAGTTTATTACAAAAAGGGCAAAAGTTCCTCCTCTTCTTGCGTTTACACGAACGATCGGTTTGTCGTACCGTGTCCTCGTCGTTTACACTGACAGATAATTCTTCTTCGTCTGTTGAAATCCCGACGAATCCTTCATCTAAAGATCGTGGCGGTGGGGTGGACGGTGGTGCCATTACAGTCTGAACGGTGTTCGGTGATACTTGTTGCTCTTCGGTGTCTGACCCAACTCTGCAATCGTGGTTTTCACTCGATTTCTTCATTCTGAAATATATTTCTCACAACCTATTCTCTCTCACTAGCATGAAAATAATACTGCGTGAAATCATTGCCCGCATCTCGCTTTTATAGACTTCATTTGTATAGCAAAATATACCTTAAGCGGTCTCCCGATCCCATATTGATTCGGATTTCCGCTACATTTATCCTTTCATTCCCAACGGCCGATGTACGTTACGAAGGATTCTGAACAGTATCGTATTGAAATGATTACTCCGAATCCGTGTCGATTACTACTACGTTGTTGGTCACACCAATAGTTTGATACTGATTATGTCCAGAGGTCGATGGTTCATTACGAGGAGGAGTCACTGTCTCGTAACGCGGTACTCGGTTAGGTGGCCCGTCCCGGTCATCAGACGTATTTTCACTAAATCGGTAAACAGGTCGTTTTAACGTCCTGGTACGAGATGACATATTGTTTGACGTACCTTGTGATGAAGAACCGTTCTGACTAGACATTGGACGTTCATTGGCAGCGATATTATTTAACTGTACCGAAGGGTTTTGGACTACAAACGCTTGAGTCTCGAGTTGTTCTTGTGGTGGACCGTCTTCGTCCGGTGGGGAATATTGAGTCGGAGGTGTTCCCGTAAGTGGTGAATTGGACGATAAAGACCTGTAATAATTTTCCTCCCTACGTTCTTGCTCATACTCATCATCGGACGATTCATGTTCATTATCAGACAAAGTTAAAGGTCTGTTGTTCGCTTCCACCAACCACCGACCTTCCGGTATATCATCGAGATCATAATTTTGACGCTCAGGTCTGTGATCGTCAAGAGCATAATCGTTGCTGTCAGAATCCTCTTCACGAGGCTCAGCCAGATCACGCTCGGGTAAAGGAATTCGTGGGACGTCTGTAGGTGTATCAGGACGGAATGGTGTGACCACTGCCAAACTCTTTTCCACATGGAAACACCTACAAGTACGGCAGTGTCTGTTTTTGGACAAAGAACGATCATTCGGTATATCAGTACGACTATCGAAGGAAGCGGATTTATTCTGTCTATGAAACTGACGAATCGCCTGCGACACGACACGTATCAAGTTCACCTCGTATGACATTGTATGTGGCTACGGGAATCGGAGGCCCGATCTTACACGAGTGTTGGATGTTCTTGCTATCGGATTCCCGATAGTACTTACCTAACATCGGAAGCCCGATCTTACACGAGTGTTGGATTTTCTTGCTATCGGATTCCCGATAGTACCTACTGAACGTAGGACAGAACTATATAAAGGCGTGCTTTGTGTTTCAGAAATCAGTACCGGTACGAGCTTTCTTACTCTCTACAGTGTGCTGCATTACGTCACTTTCCATGGAGGATAATTCTGTTACGGCATTGCTCGTTGATCTTGACATTGACAGCGGCACCATGATCATCCCGGAACCCGATACACCTTCTATTGACGCTAAAACTTCATCTACACTAGTCGAGTTTAAAATCAACGTACCTTCAACACCTTGGAACCTAGAAGAATGTAGTGAAGAGGCAGAAACGTCTTCAGATTGTGTAGATACCAACCACATTCATTCTACATTACACGACTCAGCTTCAAACAAAGAGATTTTCGGATGTGCTCAAAAGACTCCACTGAGAAACCATACGGACCATCTGTTCGACGAGTGGCGGACGCGGGCTTTGGACTTCCTAGTAACTTCCAAAAACGTAATAGTGTTGGAGACATATGCGGTAGGTGAATTCATACTGCAAGTGAAACTGTCCACAAACGATGCCACTTTACTCCTAAATACGAAACCTTGGTCAACCGTGTTAGGTAAATCGGTTTCCAAACAATATTTCAAGACTTATATCAAGAAATGTGATGTTCTGACTGACACTATTTTGAACCAACAAAGTCAAGACTTTTCACCTTCTCGAATCGTACGATTTATTATGGATAACTGTGGTGGTGGTGTACCAGCGATTGTCTCAAGTAACTTCACTCATCTCTTAAAGAAGGCTTCTGGGAAACCCAGTTTCATGGATTACTTCGTGTACGATATGCTACTACCTGGATCACAGCGCTGTTACCATCAATCCTGTGAACGAGTGGCGTCGGCAGTACACGTAGGAATCTCATTTAACCCGAAAGGTAACAATACAGGGAAAATAAGCTTGCACGAAAGACGTTTGGTTCTAAAGTTACATATCTATAGCATATTTCTATAATTATCTTTTTCTTGCAATATATACATTTAATTTACATTGTAAAAATAAAAAGCCTTCTTCTTAATTGCTCTGTTAACAAAACCTTTCATAAATTACATAGTTCAAAAAGATACTAGGACCTCCTTAGGCAATGCCTGTTTTAGAGGTTCCTTCTTTTGAAATAAATCTTAATATGCGCAAAAGCAAATAATATTTATTTAAAATCTACTAATTCTTCAAAATGTAAATAACTTAAACCTTAACTCTAAATTTAATGTTATTTGCCGTAAATCGTTACAACCCTGTCTTGAACCATTTTTGTGTTACAATTTGATCGTGTGTTACAGGTATCTACTGTGCAAAACATGTGAGGGAACTGGGGATCGACGACAGTGTGATGATTTACAATCCATTGCTCGTTGCTTTCACCACACACTCTACCAATGTTGTAATATCTGCCATGGACGTAGAGGAAGTATACGGGCCGAGATCTGATGTTGGGGTGCCTCAGCCGATCGGAGAAAGGCCGATTCCGTTGCCAAGGGTGTGGACTCCGCTTTGCAAGAAAAGCCAGAAACGAAACCTTCAATCGACGAAACCCCTGAACATGTTCTATGAAACAGCGAAGAATGTGCTAGACTGCGCAGAAGAACATTTTACGCGAAGCAAACACAATCTCGGCGTAGACACTCGACACGGACTGACGTGCTGTATGATGAAGACATTTTTATTTAAGAGCGGTAAAAACCAAATCTGTAAATTCTCATCCAACGATACACCTTCGTTGGAAGATCTACCACTTACTTGGTCAACTTACCATGTATTAGATAAAATAAGAAAATAATGCCTTGTAAAATAAATATTGTATTGTGTATTGTATGTGTTTTTGATTATATTTACCTTTGCCTCAATTTCAAAATATTATAAGGGGTTTTCAGAGATACGAAATACTTTTCCATTTCATTTTGCCTTTGGTATGTCTCGCAATGAGGTGAACATGTGGCGTATGCAACATCATGACTATGACTACAGCTGTCAGACACTGGATTGTGGTGCTGCTACGAATGTAAGTATTTTCACATAACGCACTGCTGAGCAAATGCAGAACTGTGACTAGCACAGATTCAACATGAAGTCACATAGTAGAAGTGGGATTTCAGTTTAGGAAAGCCGCTAAACACCACTTGATCTGACAGTCGTAACGCAATGCCTGCGAGTACAACTACAGTGAACAGAGATTCGTAGATATTTGTAAGAGACAATCTGTCTGTATCTGTAAATGTCATAGCAAGTCGAGTTTAGTACTATTCCTAAACTGAATACTCACTAATACGATGTAAGTGTTTCATGTCTGTAAATAATTGCAGCAGCGATACTTGGATATGGTCCCTTTGTTAGAGACCAACTCCCCAGTACCGCATGCTCTGTAGTGGTTACAAATATCAGAGCAAGTAGCGTTCATCATAATACACACTGACTGCTCGTGCACTACAGTGAATACACAATCGAAGTAGTTTGTAAGAGACCAACTCCCCAGTACTGCTGCAAATATTTACACACACACACACGAACCCGACTTCGTTTGTAAAACACAAAGACACATCGTGGTGGTGAGATTTCAGTCCAGGCAAACTACCGACCGCCACACGCTTTGCCATTCTAAACAACACACCGACCGCTTGTATCTCCGTAATCATTTCAGTAGACATTTGTTAGAGACCAACTCCCCAGTACCGACCGCTACAGTTAGTTACAGACACACGAACCCGACTTCATTTGTAAAACACAAAGACACATCGTGGTGGTGAGATTTCAGTCCAGGCAAACTACCGACCGCCACACGCTTTGCCATTCTAAACAACACACCGACCGCTTGTATCTCCGTAATCATTTCAGTAGACATTTGTTAGAGACCAACTCCCCAGTACCGACCGCTACAGTTATTTACAGACACACGAACCCGACTTCGTTTGTAACACAAATTCACATCGTGGTAGTGAGACATAAGTAAGTGTATAGGGAAACTACTGATCGCCAATTGCCATGATGTTTTTGTAACACAGCAACACTATGTACCGATGCAATTATCATCGAGTGAAAATGTTTTTGACCATCCCGTACGAACCCTCTTGTACAGAAACACCCTATTCTTTAAACACCAGATCGTTTGATTTAATAAATTACCGACGGCCTTTGCTTTGCTGGGCCCTTTAAAAATAAAAATAACTCAAAATTTTTAGACCCAATAACTTCGGGAAGTTTTCAAAAAAACCCTTAATTTAAATAAATTCAAACCCGGGGTAGGCTTTGGCAAGGCTTATTTTTAAAAAAACCCAAAGGTGTTTGACCCTTTGGGGAAAAAAAACTGGTTGTTTTTAAATTTTTAAACCCCCTTTTACCTTTTTTTAAATTTTGTTTTTAAAAAAAACACCGGGGGCCCCAAAAGTTTTTTTC